>BLXL01011498.1:0-10031 GCA_023170135.1 Acarapis woodi | reverse complement strand
ATTTTTTTTTTTTATTGGAATGGAGTAAAATAAAAAACGAACACAATCTGATTGACAGTCAGGAAAAATGAGTGAAAAATTGAAATCTTGGAGATACACTTCAATCGACAGTGACACAGAGTCACTTTACCTGTCTTGCTGTCTTTAAAATAATTGATTATCTCATTATTTTTTAAAAAACAAATAACTTTTATTTGGTAAATTCTGTGTAATTTTTTAAGGAATTTATAATTCATCAAATCAATATTTACATATTCTAGTTATGTAGAGGAGCTCAATCTTTGACAATCATACTAATTATCGTTTTGAAGTTACCTCAATTAAATAAACTAATATAGACAATCGAAGCATATTATTAAAGAATTGAATTCTCTAATACTTTTTTTTTCTATAAAAACAAAAAAAAATCATTTAAATAAATGAAAATTGTTTAGATCTTCTTCAATCATATTCTGACATATACATTCTAGGTACTAGGTAACTACCAATATTAAAAAAGTCTGTAAATATCTTGTATCGATCAGTCAATGTTGACTTCAAATATTGATAACCAGATGATCCACCTGTACCATTCAAATCGGTGCCAATCATTTTTAAAACAATGTGAACATGATTAGCTGTTTAAAAAACGATGTGAAAAATAAGTGAAAAAAAAAATTAATTTGTGATTAAATAGTGTATGTTTCACAATCAAAAGTCGAAAAACTATTGACAAGCAAATAAAAGATATGATTACCTCTCCACTTGTTAAGCAAAGTATCGATATCTTGAAGAATCGATAAAATTTGAAAAATCATACTATATTTAGAATCTTCCTTATTCACAAAAATACAGACTGCTGTTTTGAAGGCCTTAAACGAAAGTCGACGATCGCCTCTCTTCACAAGCTGATTATATCGCTCTGCATTAGTCAAATGATCGAAGAGTTGCTTTTTCTTAAGATATTGTTCAATTAATTGTTGCTTTATTTCAGTGTTTGCTTCTTCATTTATTTCAGATTCTAATTGCTTGAACATTCTATTTACTGCCTTTAAATATCGATCAATAAATAAATCACTCGAATTGTCTCTTTCTAACCACTTTTCGATTAAATCATATAGAGATTCTTCATTTTCGCTATTCTTAATACTGTTTACATTATTCTTATCTTGAAATACTTTAACATAATTACATTTACCGTAATTCACTCGATAATCTTGACGTACACCTAGTTTATTTTCCATTAGACGAAATTGGAGACTTTGAAAACCGGATGCTGGCTTGAGATACGATCGAAATTCAACAAAATCCAATGGTGTCATTGTATCTAATATTTCCCATTGATTGACAAGGTGCTAGATTGAAATAAAATAAATTTAAAAAAAGGATTAGTGATGAGAATAAAATGTTCTTCAAAAAAATTTTTTCTTTGGATTTTTAATTTCATGATTCATACAATATTCTATTTAGTGTGGTGGACGTGATTAATTGAATGAAAAAATATTCGAAATGAAAAATCACACAACAGGGATTGAATTATCTTGCAAGGTTCAACTTGTATTATATAATAGATTCGTTGCATAATTAAGTCAATATTCTAGTTATGTTCATTCACTTATGTCGAGGTAAGTTTAATAATCACATTCAAAATTGTTAATATACCGCCTTATGACACTTGTCTAATGTAACTGATCATTGAACAGTAAACCATCAATGATTGTGAACGCATTATAAAATCGAAAGCTGTTCTCCTCAACAAAAATTTAGCAAGTACTTCTAGGTAACCTCAAAAATAACTTCAATTGTTTAAAATTTATTTGCTAAACTTAAAATGATTACCAATCAGGTGTAAAATTTGGATTATGTTTCATTTTTTTGAACAATGTAGGTGATTTACTTTAATAAATTTCTAGATTTAATTTCGTATTTAATTGAAAAAATGATTATTTGTAGATAAACTTACTTTGAAAATAACGGCCATTCGATGAAGACGATATTGTATGGTATAGACATATTCTCCGTTGAAATTCTATTTAATGTGTAAAATAATAAATAAATTACTTTTTTTTAAATCAAATAGATAATTATTTCAGTAAAACTTACATTGTCCGTTTTGGTCTCAATTTTTTTCGTGATTAATTTCTGAACTGAGCTAAGTTCCCAAAGTATTTGCTTGAACCAAATTTCATAGCTTTGATGGGTAATGATAAACAAATGCTCATCATGTGCTTCCTTTTCTTTCATTTTTCTTGTGATTGGCTCTTGGCAAGATAACAATTTATCCAACTGAAAAAGATTTTTAGATGGTAAAACGAAAAAATAGATTAGATAGTTTCTTACAAATGAAATTATTTTTTTGATATACCATCAAATAATCGCCATATACTAATGGACCCTTTTTTTTGTTAACTTGATTATCAGTTGAATTCTCATTGTTATGACCATTTAAATCATTGTTCAAATTATTGTTCAAATTATTGTTCAAATCATTGTTCAAACCATTGTTCAAACCATTGTTCAAACCATTGTTTAAATCACACTTTAAATCACCATTTATGTGACCATTAAAATGACCATTTGTATTGCCATTTAAAGTGCCATTTATAAATTGATTATTATCCGCATGTCCATTCATATGCCCATTTTCTTCAATCTGTTTCTTAAGACATATGTCATTAATTTGATTTTTAATGTTAAAACCGTTGCACAAATTTTTCTTTTTAGTCACTTCTGGCTTTTCATAGTTTAGATCCAACGTTGAAAAAGGGCAACTATTAAGAAAATTTTCTAAAAATTTAGTAGTCAGTTTACTGCTTGCTTCCATTTCTAAAAAGGTCAATTCCTCAATAATTCGCTTGAAATTTAAAAATATTATCACACTAGCAAATCAAGGGTGTGGAATATCACGAAAAATTTTAACTAGATAATATAGATAGCAATTTGTTGAGTTTTAGACTTGTTGAATTCTGAGATGACCAAAGTTAGATGCAAACACATACACACACTTCACTGAACTTAAACCCAAAAATAAAATGTTTTATTTGATTACTAGGTTCATTATTTTGAAAAAAATGGGCTATTTGAAATAATTTTTAATTCACGTAGTTGCGTTATGAAAAAAGAAATTTGATAAATTAGAAATTTGAATGATAAATTATGTGAAAAAATGAACATAAATTGTATAAAATAAAGGCCAAAAATCATAGTCGTCAGAAGGGAAAGAGTTTTTAAAAAACTGGAAGGTAGAAATAGAATGGACCGAATTGCAAAGAAGGTTTAGAAAAATCAAAGAGAATAAATAAATAAATTAGAACAGAATGAGCGAAACGAAAAAAAGGCGCTAACTGAATCTAATCATTTTTGGTCAGTTAGAAGATGCATTTTTGTTTAGAGAAATTCATTTTTTTTTGATTCATTTGTTTCTATATACCTAGTGTAATTATATATACGGGAGATGTTAATGAAATTGTAAGCTAAAGTGAATTACTGTTAGATAACTGGCCTTATAATTGGCTCAATTAGACTAAGGTTTTCGTCTCTCTCCCTCTAGTGTAATGACTAGGTAAATTATGCTTCAATTAGTCAAATTATTTCGAATTTTTCGATATATCAAAATCATACGAAAAGCTAGTTCAGGGTAGTTTTATTTAAAAATTTAAAAAACGAAACTTACTTTTTAATACTTATTCAGTCTTCAAATAATGAATCTAATGCAACGCACACACCTTTAGACAGTTCTTAAAACTTTCACTCATTCATACATAACTACAGTTTTGAGAAGAAATTTATTAAGAGTATATAATTTTATATAATATATTGAACGCGAAGATCAAGTTCAAACCGTTTTAGGGATGAACTCAATGTCCTTACTTGCTTGCTGTATTATTAGGACTCTGGAGAGACTTTTTCTCACAACTTGTATAAAAATATCATGAATTCACTTTTCTTTTTTCGAAAAAAAAATCACTTGTTACTTGAAATATTTAAACAGACGCACTAGAATTAATGGACATTAACAGAGCATTTGGGATTTTTGAAATTTTTCTTTTAAATTTAGAGCTGAATTTAAAAGTTTCTAAATTTTCTGGATTTTTAAAAAAGATATTCTTCTCAATTCTGAATTCGTACTGAAAGATAATCACAAATTCACAACTATAATTTATACTCTCCTTTTATTTTTATATCTAGTGATGATACTATCGATTTCAAGTTCTAGTATTTTTGTGCATTTCAAACAAGTGGAAGATTAGAAATTGGGTTTCAAAAATTTCTGCTAATTGTTGCTCGATAGATCAACCAAAAAGGTTTATTTTATCATTTAAAGACTAAATTATGTGGTCTTCGAGATAGGTATATACTTTAGGTGTGAATCAGGTGTGTAGTCAAGACTAAGTAAGCTATTATATTCAATCCTTTTAATCGATTTATGACTTGCTGATATGAATTATGTTCGAATGTAAACACATATACACTTTACCTTTTTGATAAAGCTTGCTCAACTATATATTTCAAATCAAACTGACACACATAATAATTGAGAGGGCTACTTATTAGCACCTATTATCGTTTTCTTGTCATAGCTTTCTCTTCCTAACAATCATTGATTAGCATCTTTTTCTCTCATTTTTTAAAAATATGTTTGGAATGCTTGAATGTATTTTTAGCCCTGCAACTGTATGTGTATAAACATTGCGAACACACAAAAATCTATAGAATTCAGGTACATAAATCATTGATGCAAATATTTTGCATGTATATATTAATTAGATGTTTAGACACTTGTTTTAGCACATCAATGTTACGAAAATTCAATATATTCTGACGCTCATTCTAATGCTAATCAATCTTGGACAATCTTAATAAATAGAATGCATTTAACTTTAGTTCATTCGATTGTGAGTTCTGCAATTAAACTCTTAATTTTAAAATACATAGTGGCTAAATGTCTTCTGCGTTTTCCATACTAATCACTTTTATTTAAGGCAGTTTCAATTCTTTTTTCTTAGCTCAACGAAATAAATAAAAATTCAAATCTGATTTTTAAGATTATGTAATCATTTAAATTCTTTCTATTTATATTTATAAATAAATATAATCTTTTCAAACATTAAATTCGCAATGACAGTAGTGATAATGAAAATTTCTTCGCCTATGTGGTCGATTAATTACCGTGCAGTTTTATAATTTTTTTTACTCACAATTTCATCTTAGAACAAATTCGAAGTATTAATTTAAATTAATTTTTCGAATGAAACTGGTGTGATTAAATTAACTAATTTTAATTCATATGCATACATATTTAATATATATAAGCTCATGTCCAACTTGTTTTGATTTTCGACCAGTTGTTAAAGTCGGAATTTGTAAATTATTATCAATATAATTTCAATATTTTTTAAAAATTTCGTATTCTGCTCACACGATTTATCAATGTAATTAGTTTATAAGTGGTCTGATTATAAATTGATTAGTGAAAAAAAATTAATTAAACCTTTAATTTTTGTTTCTTTGTAGAATTTATTTGAAAATTATCAAAGGCATCCTAGGTTACTAAGGAGGAGATCTCTAATTATTCTTTTTCTTTTGTAGAATTTCGTATGAAATTTGAATAAGTTTGCAGAAGTCAATTTTATTTTAGATCAATAAAATTTTCAGCCAAATGAATTTTCAGTTTAATTGAATTCAACAATTAATTCATGCATTTTTTAAATCGTTGTCAAGTCTCAGAATTATTTTTTTTATCTTAGCAAAAATATATATCAATAATTCTTAGATTATTCTAATAGTATATTATGAGAAATTTTTAGTAGAGCTCTTATATTAAGTGAAAATAATTTTTTGTCTATTTGTTTATTTTTTATAATCAAGTTTTATTAATAACTAGTTTTTTAAAATCAATAAAAATAATTGCCCTGGCAACTGGAAATTTAAAGCTGGCGATTCAAAGCTAAATTTTAATATTTTTTTACAATCATTATCTTTAAAATCTATTTTTCTTCGAGAAAAATTTTATAACTTTCAATTTAGATATCTTTATAGAACCAAAAAATGATGATCAACAGAAATGGCCCATCAACAAATTGAGAATATTTTGTCAGTAATTTCAATTAAATATAACATTATTATCAATATTTACCATTCTATCTTAATCGTTTACCTTAATATTGAATCAACATCAACTTAACATCTGAAATCAGAAATTTACCGCACATATCTTTTTTATTGTACCTTGACCTAGTGTATTGCAAGTAGATCCAGTTTCTACAAACTATTATTGTGATTAATTAAATGCATATTGCTTACAGATTTTGAAATAAAATTCCGTTGATTTTTTTTTAATTTAAATTATCATAAAATTTAAACAAATTCGATATAATTTCAAAGATCTTAAATTCAGATAAAAAAAAAATTTAGAGAATTAACGAAATTGTTAAAAAACTTTTTTTTATCTAATTTGGAGATTTTCGGAAATCTATATTAACATGATAAAAATTTTGAAATGACCTTTCAATAATTTGAAATTTTAACTATATAATAAGTGAGATATGCATATATATTTATGATAGAATTTATATTTTTAATTTTCAATTTCAGAGTGAATTTAAATTTTCTTTCATCAAAATTTATATTAAATTTTATATCTTCCCATTGTGAGTCAGATATCTTGTAAAGAAGTTTATAAGTTTTAATGGATATTAGAAATATATTTTAGAATATAACAACATATTTTGAATAAAAAAAAAGACACAAAATTCGATTCGCTATATATTAAATTCTTGTTTCGAACATTTCATTAATTTGAAAAGCATATACTTTATCGTGAGAAAAAAAAAGCATTTCATCACTTATTAATGAGTTGAAAAAAAAAGTAAAGAAAAAAATGAACAAAATTAAAATTTATTCGAAAAAAAATAAAACTATGAAGACACCTGTTGATCATAGGCGATGAAAACACGTATAAATTGTAATCTAATATTATTAGGTCTTCAATGAACAAAATTTTATTTGCAAGTATATAAAAAATAAAGAATCTAATGTTAAGCTAAAACAAAAAAATGATAAAAAAGCAAATTTTCGACCGAAGAAATTTTGTAAAAAACATTAATTATTGAAATAAAGATTAATTTTAAGTATTCATCAATTTAAAAAAAATTGAGCATAAAAAAATAAGCGGGTAGAAATTTCAAAAAAAAGTATTTGCAGTTTAAAAATTAATTATTTAATTTGATTGACTCTTAATTCAAGAATAATTATAGTAGATAATCGATAAAAATTTTTAGCTTATTCAAATGATTATCAGAAAGTGCAACTTACAAAGAAAAAATTTTTCAGATGTTAATCATATAGAAATATTTTGTTTCATTTGAAAAACAATGTTGAAGAAATATTAAATCGGAAAGAATAAATATAAAACAACAAAATAATTCATAATCTAATACACTCTTCTATCTCCACTAAGTCGGGAGAAGAAAGATCAGGGATATAATACACTTTCTTGACTTTTATTGAACGGTATCAATAAATTTATCAGCGGCGAATAGGAAAGCTTTGATATGTATTGATTTTTTTCTTGATTTTCGGCATAAAATTAATAAATCAGCATCAATGACATTACATTCAATAACAATTTAAAAAAAAAGCATTTTCTATAAAAATTTAATATATATAAAGAATGTTTTTGTATTCATTCTCGACTTAGGATTTAAAAAATTAATTTGCATTTTTAACTCATTTTCTATTTTAAAATATCTTTACCAATGGCATTTTTTTTTGTGATATATTCTTGTTCAGTGCCATGGTTTAAGTGTGCTAATTAATACATATTTAGGGGAACAACGTGATAATACTCCTCTCTCAAGCTCACTAAAACAGTTCATAGTACATGTATAGTAAATTCATATTACAAATTTAATATGTGTAATATATGCTTACGAGTAAAAGAAGTTTGCTAAGGTCGAATTTAGGTATTTAATCATTTTAAATAAAATTGTCACTATTCGATTTTAGCAAATTAAAAGGAAATTTTAATCCTTTGTTTTAAGTGCTCGAAACAAGTAGTTTTTTTCTGAAAATTCTTTATGCATATGTATTCTATCAATTACTCAAAATAAAGTGTCTTTTCTACACGTATTCTCATAAAGCACATTTGCAACCTGTTAATTCTAAAACGTTCACCACAGGCTCACAAAAACTTGTTTATTAATTTGATAATAAAAAATAAAAATTCTATTGATTAAGATTAAATTATTATTTTAAAAGAAAAAGCTTATCTCTAGACCTGTTAGAAAAGAATGTCCGGTATGTACTAAAGCGATGATGCACAAATTTCGAAAACTTAGTGTGAATTTTGAAAAATTAGAGAGATTAGTTCATCGATGGTTATTATTCAAATTTTTTCTCTTATTTTAAAATTAAAACATTAATTTTATTCTTTTTTTTTCAATTATGAAAAAAAAATTTAAGTTTGTCTTTCTCAATTATTTAGTAAATTTTTTAACAAATTTTTGATCAGTTTAGTATCTTTTAAAAAGAATTAAATAAAAAAAAAAATATTATATAGAAATATATTTGTCTCGAGATTTGCTACAAATATACTTCAGAAAAAATTTTGAATAATAAAAACTATTTGCTTTGAAAACTTATATAGTAAATATTCGAAGTTAATTTTGTTAAGTTGAATTTGACTTAAAAAGAATTTTCAAAATACATCATCAAGACTATTGTACCACAAAAAAAGAAAAAAATATTTTTGTTGAAAATCTTGATTAATAATTAGATTTAACATAAATATACGAATTTTTTTAAAAAATAAATATCGTCAAAACAAAATCTGTTACTAAGCATCGAATTAATGCGATTGATAAAATAAACATTTCTTCCTAATATTTGTATGTTTTCCAAAATGAAATCATTTTATTAAAGAAAAAATCTTTCTTCAAGAAATGATTTGTGGCTGGATGAATAGTAATAGAATCACTTTAAATCAAATATCCTAAAGTATGTTTTTAGATGCATAAATTTTAGTCCAAAATTTTCATCAGAAAAAAACAACTAATCCAAATTCTTCAGATCAAATGTATCGAAAAAATTTAGAGATTATATTATGATTATATGTTTCGATTCATTGCACACTTTCGATTCACGAATTCTCATGGCTAGATAGTCGCTATCTATTGACCAATTTATATAATAAAAAATGTCAAAATGATTTTTGTTTATTGATTAATACTGAGTAATTCATAATTACTATTGAATCTCAATGAATAAATTATTTAGTGTAGCATCATTATAAAATTATTTGAATAAATAAAAAATAAACAAGTATTCTAATAAATTTTCTTATCTGAAATTCAAATGTCATTATTTATTGGTAATCAAATTACAATTTGATAGCCAATTTCTCACTATATACAATTTTTTTTTAATTCTGTAAATTTAAATAAATAACTAATAGCCACTTCAAATTATTTGATAAGAATCATTTAATTGAAATTAATGAAAAAAATTTACATTCAAAAGTTACTATAATTTTTTTTGAATTTCATTTTAATCAAATCTATTGCCTGTTTAGAATTGTAATTTTTAATTGATTTTTCATTTGTTGATAAATTTTCATTGAATCTTTTAATTTAGTCAAAAAACAAATTTATCTTCAAAAGGCTTTTCAAAATTATCCGTTTAATCTTAAATAGTTGATGTATGATTATCATGATAGATAACGGTAAAATTTTTGTCTGAAAATTTGAGTATATGTCTATTGTAGTAATAATGTTTGCAAAAACATCAATTTCAATTTTTAAATGAACTTCTTAGACGTTTTTTTAAAATTAATTAGTCAATTAAAATATTATCTCAAGTATGATTACGAGGAATTTTATTTATAATTCTAAACTATCGAATAAGTATCAAAAAAAATTTTTTTTTATTTTCAATTTACTTCATTTATGCTTTAATGAATTCACTGGTTCAATTTTTGTAACAATTTTCCGAACATCATCTATATTTGCTATATTTATTTTTAGGGAATTTTTCTGCAAGAAATTATCCTTCAT
>BLXL01011495.1:0-11188 GCA_023170135.1 Acarapis woodi | reverse complement strand
AAAAATTGCAGTGAAGGACCAAAATTTTTTTTCACTTACACCTACAAAAAGAACAATTAAATTGTTGATAAACAAAAAAAAAAGTTTTGTCTCTATTAGAAACAAATCGCTTGCAAAATGTTTTTTTACTTTCAAATAAGTGACCTATATAAAAACGGTGGCTGCTTTGAATTTTAGAATGTTTTAGAAATTTTATTTTTATTTTTATTTATACAAATTAATTAGGTTATTAAAAATAAAAATAATTAATTTTGATCAAAACATTGGAAGTTCATTTTCCCTGATAAATTTATTTTTCTCAAAGAGAAAATCGTGAATTAAAAAATTATTAATAAAAATTTTTACCTTTGTGATCGTTATAAAAATATTTTTCTTCATGATTTTTTAGTATCGAAATTTGTGGTACATGTTATCCATATAATAGTCAAAATGATTTTATAAATTTCAAATAAAATCTACAAATTGAATACTGCCTCGATGTTGTGCATCTTTAAAAAAACGATAAATATAAAAAATGATAAGAGCATGTTTGAGAGCAAAACTTGACAAATGAAATTGGACACTCAAAAGAAAAGAGCAAAAGAAAACTAAAAAACTTATCATTTAGAAAGGCAATTCGCCTATTTACAATTTAATCAGTGTGAATCATGATTTGACTACTGCAAGATATTTGATTATTTTGTAAAAAATCAATGACGAGTTTAAATTCTATATTCAAAATGATGTGCGATCAAATCAAAAAGATCATATTTTAAAACTATGGTAAAAGTATCTAAAAAAATCTAAATTTTCTTCGCATTTAATTTTGAATAGATTAATGATTCGATATTTAAAATATTTCAATAAAACTATTTAGGCGTAACATTCAAATAGTTACACGCAACACGACTAAATTTTTGTATGCGTTAGACGTTTTTTTTTTAAAACTAATAAACAATATATTAACAAAATTTTTCGGAAACTTAAAAGAAGGTTGTTCGACCAAAATAGCTATATCAGGTTTGACAAAGATAAGTAAAATTATTTTTATTACATAGGGAAGAGAATATTGCCTAAACACACTATTAGATTTATCGAGAAATTAAATCAACATTATTAAAAAAATGGTGAGGGCAATTTTTCCAAATTCAAGATATAATATGAGATGAGAATATATATGAAAAAGTGGACTGTAAGAAAAATTTATTTGTCAAATGAGGGGTGTGGGATTTTGAATTTTATTTTGATTGTTTTAATCCAGTACTATTACTGATTTATATTGCGAAATTAAAATATGTGTTGGGACCGATAAGTTAATTCCTATTTGTTGCAGCAATAGTTCGTTTATTATGTTTTTTATGCATTGAGTTGCTTTGCACCGAAATGATTTCTAAGAAAGAGTAATATGCTTGTCTTGATTTAATTTGAAAATAGTTTCTAAGTCACCAAAGTACTGTCAAATTTTGATCAATTAAGTTTTGACGGATGATACATATTTCACACGGTTCTTTTTTATTTGTTTGAAACAATCATCAAAAACTAAAAATAATTTTTGAATTAGGGATTTTAGTTATCATTAAACCTTTTTCAGATATTTTGGTTAATTGAGACTAATAAATTACAATGAAATAAATCAATATCATTATATTCATGAAATAAATTATAATTAAATATATGAATGATTAGGTAATCATAAAAAAAAATTCAAAAACTTAAATTAAATTTATATAATTAAAATTAATAAAAAATATTTTTACAAGTAAAAAAAAAATATTTACAGAAAAAAGTAAAGCGATCGTTAATTTCATGATTTGGATTAATCGGAAAAATCCATATAAAGAATTTTGTTAGCGTAGAAGATTATATCGACCATAATCAAAAGAATATTAGAAGATTGATTAATAGAGGATAGAAGTTCAAGCAGAGTGGCGCTGCAATGAAATGTTTCATTGTTTACTAAAACATTTTGAAATCTAGAATTTCAAGAAAAAAGTTTTATTTCCTTTCGTTACTTGAATCGCGAGAATGTTAAATTTCTATTTTTTATTGAATGAATTTGAATTAATTTAATTATTAATTATTTGTAACAAATACATAAATCCAAATATAAAAATGGCCAAAAATCCGATTGACCCTAAACAACTAGAGATTAAAACTTTGTCGGTTGAAAATACTTTAACTCCACTTGTTATGCAGGTATGTTCTTCAGTTTGAAATCATCTTATTTCTCTGCATTTTTAAAATAAATCTTTCGCAAAACAATACTAGGTCACTTATTTGAAAGTAAAAAAACATTTTGCAAGCGATTTGTTTCTAATAGAGACAAAACTTTTTTTTTTGTTTATCAACAATTTAATTGTTCTTTTTGTAGGTGTAAGTGAAAAAAAATTTTGGTCCTTCACTGCAATTTTTTCGGCCGAATAATATGAAGATTGATAATTTATTCGAAAAAATTTTCTAGACATGAATGAACTATTTTTTTCAAATAATTAAATGACTTTTTTTTTCTTAAGACTTATTTTGAAAAAAGCTAATATTTTTTCAAGAATTTCAATTATGTTTTTCAAATTCAATAAAAGATAATTTGATCTAGAATTTGTGCTTTTGATCATATGACTATTAAATGGCATCAGATGAAGTAGAAAGCATTTCTTCAGGCCATGATTCAGGCCGAGATTCATGCAACGAAGTTGCAATCACCCCGAAAAAAGGTCATGAATTTGATAACATTAATGTAGTTGTGCGAGTTAAGCCATTAAATACCGATCAAAATATAAATGAAAAAAATAGGGAAACATCACTCTTTCCTGCGGCTGGTCAAATTCAGGTACTTGATCCACAATCAAATGAACAACGACTTTTTACTTTTAATGTTGTTTTCGAACCGGAAGCGACCCAAATTGATATATTTGAATATAGTGGAATAAAAAAATTGATCGATATGGCTTTAGAAGGGTATTGCTATAAAATTTTAAATATATTCTCAAATCTAAAAATTTTTTATCTGCTAAGATTTCATGCAACTGTCTTCGCTTATGGTCAAACCGGATCAGGTAAAACTTTTACCCTTTCAGGTACAATGAATGAATCATCGAATAACAAAGAACCAACTGTCGGTTTAATTCAACTTAGTTTTGCATATTTGTTCGAACAAATCAAGGTAAAGAAGCAACAAAATATATCCTATGTAATCACAGCATCTTATCTTGAGGTATACAATGAACAAGTATTAGATCTTTTAAATCCAAGTGGGAAATCACTGAATGGTAAATTTCTATTTTTTTTTTTTTCTCCATTAATTTATAATTGAATAAAATTATTTTTTTAATAGTAAGATGGAATAAAATCAGAGGTTTTTATGCTGGTAAATCAACAAATATCAAAAATTATTTTATATCATCTCAAATTTAATTTTGATTTCTATTCATTTTTTTTTTTGAAACACATCATAAAAAATTGATCTTTTCTGTGCCTTCAGAAAATTTATTTAAAGTAGAGTGCGAAGATAGAGGTGATTTGCAAGGCGTCTTAGAGGAAGGTATGAAAAATCGTCAATTTAGATCCCATGAAATGAATGAACACAGGTAAGTTTTAATGTTTCATTCTAATAAATATTCAAAATGTAATAAATTATGTATATTACATATTTTTTGATTGTGAGCAGTTCAAGATCACATACTTTGTTGACAATCTCAATCCATTGTATAACCACCGATCCGGAAGATAATCAAAATTCTATAACAAGGCAAGGTAAATGCTGAACCTTGCTTACCTTTTATTTCAGTCAAAAAATTTGGGCAAATTTACCCGTAAATCTAATTTAATTATTTTTATTTTCACTACTTTTGAGCTATTGAAGTTTAATTTTGATTATTTTTATTTGATTAATAATTCATTTGTATTCCGTTTTTATTTTCTATCAGGACGTCTTTGTCTGGTTGATTTAGCTGGCAGTGAAAAAACTAAGCGTACAAAAGCTAGTAAGTGGCGAGATCAGATAACCTAAATTTTCATTTATTATTGAAAATGCATACCTTAATTAGCAAAAAAAGAATAATTTTTTCATCATCCATACTTTTAAAAACTTTTAGCTAAAGAAACCCTAGTGGAAGCGAATAGAATAAATTCGAGTTTACTTGCATTAGGAAATTGCATTTCATCATTAGCTAGTGCCAAAAAAAAATCCGGTCATCATGTGCCTTTCAGAAATAGCACACTAACAAAATTACTTAAAGATAGTCTATCAGGCAGCGGACTCACTCTGATGATTGCTTGTGTATCACCTCATTATTCTGATGCTGCTGAAACAATTTCTACACTTAGATATGCGGTTCGTGCGACCAAAGTAAAACAAACACCAATTGTCAGAATCGATCCTCGTGAATTACTCATTTTGAGTTTGAGACGAGAGATACGTCTTTTAAGTATGGAAAATAATTATTTGAAACAAAAAATAAACATACCGTTTGGTACAAATTTAGTAAATGAACTTTTGACTCAAGAAAAAGCACAAAAATTAGTTAATAAAACAGAGGCTGAAAAAAGCATAGAAACATTATTAAAAAAACAAATTTCTCTGAAACAACCAAATCAAGTAAACGAAGAAGAACTAAAAAATCCTGATCACATTGTGGCTAAATATATGCAAGAAAATAAAGATCTTAGAACGGAAAATACTCAACTCCATTTGCAAAGTCAACAATTAAGAGAAGATTTGGAACAAGTGAGTAGAGAAAATGAACGATTAAAGAAAAAATTCGAACTATACACAAATGATGGAAACAAAAATTCTCTCACCAAAGTAAATAGTAATAATTTTCTAAATGAATCATCTAAAATCAACAACAATCCAAAAATCGAAACTCTAAATGAAAATATTGATGATACAAATAAAAATTTAACGTTCAAAATTCGCAAGAACAGTGTTTATAACATTAAACAATCTTCACAAAACAATGAAAAAACATCAAAGCGGCCAATTAATCTATTTGTTAACAATACTGTAAATAACTCGTCAAAAACACTTGAATTGAGAGGAGTTTCGGCTATATCACAGAATATGATTCGAAACAATAAGGGATGAATACATAATACACAATAGGTTTCACTGACATATTCAACAAGTGGATAAGCTTTCGAATTATGTCAAATAGTAATAAACTGAATAAAAAAATATATTGATAATAAATTTCATTTTTTGTATTAGCAATAAATTTTATTGAAGAATTTATGCATGAATCGCACCAAAAAGTTTTTTATTCATTAATAATTGTATTTACTTTAATTTGAAATTATGGTTTTTATAGCATATATATAAATATAGTCGAAAGGCTATGTTCGAATCTGTGAATAAAGTTATGATTTCCAAATAAAATATATTCTACCAAGTTCTATCCTCAGAAAATAATCTATTCGGATTTTTCTTAATCTATTTTATATGTGTGTATTTATTTTTTTTTTTAAATTTCACGTCTTAATTCAATAATTCAATCTCTAACTAAACAAATATCTTTACAATATAAGAAAACATCAAATGATTAAATACTAGTCAAATAAATCTGAGAAATTTTCACTAGTATTTTGATCAGCGGACCGTAACAAACATTCAATAATAATTAATAATAATGAAAAAAAAAATTAAAATTTCCGTTTCCGCTTAATTATGCATTTTCGAGTAATTGACATTATTTTCAATCAATGACATATTTAGAAATAATTATATCTAAATAATTCTAAACACAATATACAACTAATAGATTAGTAAAATAATAAGGAAAAAAATGTTAATTGTTAACATTTTCTCCTGATAATAAAAAAGTAATTAAATTCCTTACGAATAAGTTCACTCAATAAACTTTAATCGGGAAGCAATAAATTATACTACACTGTGATTTTAAGAAAAAGATTAGAAAAAAATGATTGAGGCTATCCGAAGAACGGAATCGATGAAAAGATTATAAATTAAGGTAAATTGAAGATGAAAAAATAAATGAGACCAATATTGGAGATTCTAATTGATTGATTTTTAATTTTTTATTTATTGCTTGTTAATATATTTTTGAATTACGCAAAAATTCATTATTTATTAATTTACGAATAATATTTAAAAAATAATCTAATTAGTTTAATAAAAAATATAAGCATTTTTTGTCAGGCTATAAATTAAATGTATTTACGCGCTTTTATCGCCTAATAAACTTTAAGTGCAATCATCATATCTTTTTTCTGTTGCTCTTGATCTAATTTATTCAATTTAATGCACTTGTCACAAAAATCTGAGTAAAAAAAAGCATCTATGGATTGCAAAAAAAAAACTAAAAATATTTATTTTCACATTTTCGACTTAGTTTATAAATTTCATTTTGTTTAAAAAGAATTTTCGAATAAATAATTTGAAATTTGATTAAATGGATGTTCAACAAAATATGTGTAATTTTTTTTTTTTGTTTATCAACTTTGCTTTGAATTTAGAAACGAAGCGAATTTTGAATCATAAATTACTTATTTAACTTTTCGGAAATTAATCATCGTAAAATCTAAAATCGAGTAGTTGGGGAATTTATCAAGAGAGATGAACGTCGGATTCAACCTCAATTATTGCAAATAGATGTTAATCAAAAACTATTTTACCGACGAATAATAGGTTTGAATAACAATATAAATTCGCAAATATTAAATTCCCGAAAATAATTATTAAAAAAATCAAAATATCGAGTTACAATTTTTAAAAATTGATTTTCGAAATCTATTTAGATTTAAAAAGTGGCGCTAATAAAATAGAGATTTGCGCAAACTCTAGTAGTGTTCGTTTCAGTTGAAAATAGAAAGCAACTGCGTTCAAATTTATGTTCTACTTGTATACTTATTATCGATTGAATATGAAAAAATATAAGTAATCTATTTTAAGTTATTTTGAATATATGAGTATTTAATTTGTTAAATTTTTCATTGTATTTTGATATTAGAATAAGATCTAAAAAGGTTGGGCTTTCAAGTGTGAATCAATTGATAGGTTGTGAATGGAATTTTAAATTTTCAGAAGTAGGTAACTTAAAGTAAATAATTTTATCAATTAAAGTAAACAAATATATTGAAAAATTTATTGAAAGCTTTATGATTCAATTAAACAATTTAAAAATAGATTGTGTAAGATTTAGTGTATGATTTAAATTTTTTTACAACAAAATATTATTCGACTATTTATCTTTGAAACTCATCTAATTAAGATGAAATTCAATTACAATTTATTCAAATCGAATTGCAATTCATTGAGTAAACAATTCAATCAAGTGCATTCTACATGCATGATCTATCATGATATTTGCCAACAATCAGTCGCCAAACCAATCAACACATCAAATTTTGAAACATGCAATCCAAGTGATTCAGAGGAACATTCATTTCATTGTCAAAATCAAACATGCGGTGACCTGGAGAATAATTCATCTTTGAATTCAGATCAATGTAAAACATTCAGCACAAACACAAACACACATCATCATCATCACAACCATGAACATGGTCTTATTTATTCGAAACGCGTTCGATCGATTCTTCTTTTAAATGCTTTGCTAAGTAAACCGTCGAATCAAATAAAAGAAAAACACTCACCATTTCTATCATTGAGTTCAAAATGGCAACAAATTCGTAATTATGCGAAAAAGACAAGTTCACGAGAAAAGAAAAAGGGTGCTGATAATATAGATATCTCAGATAAAGAATTGTCTGAGTGTATCGACATAGAAAAGTTTAGAGAAGATCTAGATCAAATAATTAAAAATTTAAATAAAGAATATATTACCAATATAAATATTCGTATCGGTACAAATATCGAGCTGCTCGAAGTTAATGCGAATGGCCAATCTTATCTGCTCAAAGATATTGCACGTCTAACCAAGAAAAATAATTTGATTACTATTGATTTATCTGATCTTCCAGGTAAATTTTAAAGTTTTTTTTCGAATTTCACAAATTATATTTTATTTTGTTTATTTCAGAATTCGGAGTACATGTGATGAAAGCAATACATCAGTCAGGTATGAATGTGAATCCTCAACAAGATGGAACAAAAATCTATTTTCAACAAATCAAATCCACAAAGGAGCATCGTGAATTACTGGCTAAAAATTGTAAAACAATACTCCAAAAATTTTGATGTACATCTCACATGACTCATTTTTTATATTCACCAGTAATATATAATCTTGAATTTCTAAATGCACATTTGCCTCAGGTATTTTAATGTCTACTGTGTTATATTATTAGATAGATAATTTGCTTTGAATAAAATTTGAAAATTATATAGCATTCAATTTGATTTTCATTTGGCCAAATCTTCCTTTTTCTCAGTTCCAGAAAATCAAAATACATACTCTACGTCTATATAAAGAATTCGTAAACTTTTTAAAATAATCTATATATATAATTTGGAATTAGACTCTCACATAATTTAGATACACATTCGATACTAATAAAATAGAGAACTAGAAATAATTTATTGTTCTCTGAGATAATTTGGTGAATTTTAGAGTACAACCCCCTGTAATATATATAAATTCTAAAAATATAGTCAACTTATTGGTGGCATAGCATTCTCATTTCCTTTCTTTAGAACTTTTGAATTCACTTTAATATGTGTTGCTTTAAAATATTTATTTATAGATGGCATATTCATTTATATGTAAAATAAATAACGCGCACATATGTACATTATCAGATAAATTTTATTAAATTTTCGTTTAACTGTCTTAAAACATTTGAACTTGAATTGCATAAATAAGCCGGTGTTTGAATTTTATAGGATATGCCGCCAAAGCGCTGACAATACATGTAGATCACCGAAAAATAAAGACAGGCTAATGCTCACATATATAATATATTCTTTGCATACAGTTTTGATTAAAAATGCGAACAATGCACAAATGAGTTATATCTATGAGCTACTGATAACTTCTTCGGTACTGTAAATTGAGCTCTTGAGTAAGCAATTTGTAATAATTAATTAAATAATATTGCAAAAATTCACACATGCATTTAAGAATTCTACTAAATTTCGACTAAATTGACAAAAGACAAATTTTTTATAGAAAATAAGTAGAATTTATAAATATTATTAACTTAAATATTGATTATTTTAATTTCAAAATAATTTACAAACATATTTTAATATATTTTATAAATTATGAATATTTTTTAAATGATTGTAATTTTAATTTTCACATTTTTTTTCAAAAATTAGTTCAATCATAATTATTTGATATACTTTGGTAATTCTAGCAATATAATGTGGCTATTTTCTTGATTGTGTAAAAGAAAACATCTCCATTCACATACGAATTGAATATTATTTATTGCATACTTTTAATTTTTAAATCTAAATTTAAAAACACTAACAAGAAGCACTTTTACAAGCATATATTTTATTTAATAATTTGAGCTATTATGCAAGCTGAATCCGAATTAAATTCGAGATATAGATTGAATTTTTTTTTTGCTTACTAAAAACAAAAAAAAGTTCGTGTTGAATCTGATCTTTCAAAACACTCATTTTGAATCAAAATTGATACTAATAGCTTTTGATTTTTTCATTAGTTAAATTTTTTTGGAATTAAGGATTGTGAATTTTTTTGCAATCAATGAAGATGTTTCTGGCGATATCAAAAACTTTTTAATACAAATATTTTAGCTTGACTAAACTATAGCAAAACAAATAAGTAAGCGAATTATTTTTTCACTTACTTTTATATTACTACCATTCAAGGGGTCAAAAAATTAAGTCTAAAATGTAAATAATACAGCCAATTTCGATAATTTTTTAAATGTATAAAAAGTACAAAAAGATGAATAGATTTATTTCGAAACATATTACAATTTAAACATTCTATTTTAAATTTATTTCAAAGATTTTTCATTTTGAATAAAAAAAAAATTAATTATTCTCAAACAAATTTTAAAATTAATATACATTTTTCTACAAAATCATAATGGAAAATGATTTTATCTAAAAAAACTCATTTAAACAAATAAATATTAGTAATGTTTTTTCAGGATGTGAATTTTTAAAAAAAAATTGTTGTTCCATATTTATAAAATTAAAAATTAAAATTTTTTTAAGGGACTCATAAATTTAACAAATGATTGAATTGAATTTTGAAAGGAGCTTTTTATTTAATTATAATATGAAACTTGACTTGAAAATATTGAAATCTAGTCGGATCGCAATAATGAGCATGTAATTTTTGAAATTTAATTTTTGGAAAATTTTAATTTTTTTGAATTGCTATATAATGCAAAAGATGATTCGAAATAAATATCTCAAATCTTTCGTATTAAAAAAAGTTAATAGATTTAAAAAGAAATTATTTGATATCAATCATGAAAAATAACATTTGAAGAAACAGATCAATTTTAAAATTTTATGATTTTGTCGTTGTCCACATATAAAAGATAAACAAATTCTGCTGAATTTAAATACAAAATAATTTTTTTAAATTTACCTTGAATCATTATCATCTTGCATATAATCTATAATTTATAAATCAATTCTGAATTATACATTAATTAATTAATTGTAAAAAATCGACTAACAGTTTTTGAAAAAAAGTGTTCATTATTCTTAATAAATTTTCAAATCGGGCAGTGATGTGAAACAACAATATTATAAATTATCTATTTAATATAAAATATTGATTTTATGTCAATGTGAAATAATTTCTTCTGTATTAATATTTTAAACAAATAATGTTTTACAATTGGATTATCAATAAGATTTTTTTACAAGACTATTTTTATCGTATCTAGTTTAAAATAAATTAAAAATTAAACACAGGAAACGCATAATAAAAAAAAATTCTACGACGCATCTAATTATTAATAATAATATTCTAATCTTTGTTGTATGACTTTTCTGAAAATTATTCGATAAGTTGTTTGACTTTTTTTTCATACAATTCTGTACAAGTATCAATCGCATTTTTTGTAGCTTGACGAATGTACAAACAACAATTAGAAATTAAATCTACGCTTATTTTGTCAACTTTTTTCATATTGGCTTTGTTAATATAATGATTTTGAACTGATTTTAGATTGTCTTTTGATTTTTGGAGTATTGTTTTACAATTTTTAGCCAGTAATTCACGATGCTCCTTTGTGGATTTGATTTGTTGAAAATAGATTTTTGTTCCATCTTGTTGAGGATTCACATTCATAC
>BLXL01011493.1:0-13786 GCA_023170135.1 Acarapis woodi | reverse complement strand
AAAAATTATATTTTTTAATATTTAGGTAAAAAAAAATTTTTTTTAATCCTTTTTAATTTTATAAAAAAAAATTGAAAACGAATCATTCATTTAAAAAATTCGAATAATTTAATTGTTATTTCAAACGATTCAAAGATTCTGAAGATTTTTAAACAAAAATGAAAATTTGTCTTTTTTTTTTTGGTGTTGAGCAAAATTTTAACCTTTCCAAATAATGAAAAAAAGGGTAAAAAATTCAAAGAAATTTATAATCTATGAATTTTGTTTAATAAATAAATAAAGCTGAAAGGAAATTTATGAAACTTTCTAAAATTTTAAAGAATTTGTTATAAATTTTAGCTTACATTATTAGAATATTTTTTCACATTTTTTTCAGCCTATTATATTAATTGTTCTATCATTTCAATTTCATTCGCGTATCTTTTATAATAAATTACAAAAAAAATCAAAATATACATATAGATAAAATAAGCTGAATTTGCAAGCCAACACAAGATGAAAGATACTTTTTGGCTAATTTTTTGACTTTCACTAATTGTCAATAAATAATTTACTTTTAAGTTGAATGGCATTTCCTTCTTTGTGTTTAAAAACTTATCTGATCTCTTGTAAAAAGGTAGTCTTCTTGTTCGAATATTTCAAATAGATAGTTATTTATTCAATTTTTAACCTGTGTTTTATTTTATTTTATTTTATTTTATTTTATTTTTTTTTTTTTTTTATTTTAATTAAATACTTCTGTCTGCATACACTTTTAAAATGCCGGTTTCTAGATACTTTAAGAAAATTGAAAAAAATGATGCATGCTAAATTTACATGTATTTAATCTCATTCAAATCACACCTGAATTTTTGCTAAGTAATGTTAAATTATACATTAACTTACCTAATACAAGTGCTTTTTGATCGATTTTAATGAAAGGGTATTTTAATTCTGTCTAAAAATTTTTAATGCATCTATGTTTCGGTTATAGTCACAAATGTGAAAATCATATTTTTAGATGCTGGTTAAATATTTATATTTAGTGTGGTAACTAAAATTGTTTCCGGACTTTTGTATCTAAGAAACGTTTAGAATCATCAATTTAACCAAAAAAAATCAATTTTTATTTTAAACTTCATTGAATTTATTTTAAAATGTACGATTCACCTGACGTTTGCATAATACGACGAACATTCAATTATAAAAATACGATGGCAGAAAATTTAAAGGTATCTTTGAACAATTTTTACCTAAATTTATAATTTCCAGAAAACTTTATTGCGATTATAATTAAGACTAGCTTGCGGATCAATAATTTTTTATTTAAACTTGGTCATAATTTTCTTGAAGCCCATATTATTTCAATAAATATTATTTACATTAATGAAGAATATATCTTTAAATTACTCAAATGGTCTTCGTGTGAATTGAGTGGCTAGTTTTGTTGAATTCTTTCAACTTAAATTTATTTGAAAAAGTTGAAAAAATGAATTCAAGAGCTATATTTATTTTAAGTTTCATGAGAACTCATTGTTTGACTATTTAGATTCATGAATGAATGTCTATCGCATATGAATTACATTTTTATCTAAATCAAAGCGTCTGAACTCTTAGCCATGTTCACCTTAAACTTCTTAATTATTAGTTTAAAAATAGAATTTTTAACTCTTTACCATCTCTATCTAACTTTTTTTTCTATTAGAGTATCGTCCTGATAGTAAAAATTTTGACGATTAATTTTTTTTATTGAAAATTGATGATCTTTTAAAATTTATACAATACAATTCATCAGATCAAAACAATCTTCTAAAATTTCACATATTCATTAATATTGAATGATGGATTTCAATATTTAATTGAATCTATAAAGTAATTAGTAACACATTCTCAAGACTCTCAATGAGCTAAGTTTTGTAAATTTTGCTATAGGCAATTTCAATTTTGAAGTGATGCTCAAATTATAATTATTTTAGATTTTTTCATAAAAATAGTATGATTTATCAAGTATAGATATCATGATTATAATCGATGAAACTTAAAAAAATTTAAAATAATAATCTTGATCAGATTTTCCATTAAAAATTGTAACCGATTCCAATTTAGCTTGTATCATCTATAATTTTTCTAGTATTTTGTTTCTAAGAACTTTCAAATATTCGAATTCAAAGTAATTCGTGATAAAAGTTTATTTGGCAACTTGAAATTTTTTGATTACAACGACTTGGTAGGTCTACATAATAATCAATTGATTTAAACAAGAAGAATAATAATCTCCCCTAAATTTTTTAAAATTATTATATAATTTAAATTTAAGGATGTGTTTAAATTTTATCTTAGATAATATATTTGTCATTATTATAAGTTCCCTATTTAAAAACTTTTTTATATAATTAAATGCTTGCTCAAAGGATATCTTTGAATTAGTTTTACTTTTTTATTCTTTTATTTATTTAGAAAAATTGATTTCATTTTCTCAACTTCTTCATTCAATCAAAAATTCACATAAAAAAATTCATATCTTTGTGATTTGATAAGCATGAGATTGTAAAATTTTTTACTCATTAAGAATTTCATAATATTATTGAATTTTTCAATCCATTATTTATCAGACGTTTTTTTTTTTTTAATGATGCGAATTTGAGTATGTTTTTTGACTTCAAATTCTTGATCTAATAATTGTAAATATTAAAATAAAAAATTTTATCTCTGAATGGTAGTTTTGCAAAGCTTACACATTAGTTTATCGATATTGATGATTTGATATTAGGATGATTATAAATTCTTGTTTGTCATTTTAGCTAAATTTTTAAGCATCAGTTAACTAAGAAGATACTAAATGTTTTTGATTGAAATTACATCTTTTAAGATATTTATTTTGAGAAAAATTTTAGAAAAAATAATTTTTTTTTCAAATTCACGTGATTCGATATTAGAATTTAAGGAATTGAATTTTCAAATACATTTAATTTAAGATAAAGTGAGTCATGAAATGATTTTGAAAAATTATTGCTCATCACTGGAAACCTTTAAATTCTTTTGTAAAATTCTTTGTATATTTAATAGAAATTTGTAAAACAAAAATTTTATTTTTTTCAAATTACATCTAACTCTATGAATTGAAACTATTAAAGATATTTCAGTTATAACACTGTATGTAAAGCATTCATTTAAAGATTTTCACGAGTTAGTTATCTTAGATTTATTTAATTTATAGTATCTAAAACAGTCCCCGACGCAAAAAAAATCATTTATTTAGAAATGATGCCCAAGTAAAAAATAATTTAAAATAAAGTTTCTTTCCGATGTTTAATCTTTTTCGAAAATTGATGGTTTCATAGTTTAAAGGAACTATTCTTATTTATCTTGGAAATGACTTCATGAGACCATAATTGTAATTACAGGTAAAAAAGATTAGGTACATTCATTGCAAATTCGAAATTTTGTGAATAATCTTTCATTTGATTATTTTTTTAATTCAATTTTTCCGACTAGTTTTATTAAATCGTTGTTTCTTAAATTACATTGTATTTGCTTCATAAATTAAAGATGAAAAATCATGATTAATCTTGAATTATATTTTAATTTCTCAATTTAGTGTTTTTTCTCAATTATTCTTGATTTATATTTCTGATTTTATTTTATCGAAAAAAATAAAAACGCTTCAGATTGAAAATTAAATCAAAATTATTACCTAATTAGTATGAATAAATTCGATGCCAGATTTTAAATTACGATTATATGAAAGGCTAGGAAAAAGATTTGAAAGAAAACTATTTCATATTGATAATCTTAAATGTTACTATTTAATTAAGTATATTAAATAAATTCTAATTTGCATCAATTAAAATTTTTCTAAAACCATAGACCCTTCCTAGTAAATTAATCATTGAATTTTATTTGCTTTCTCTAAATGAAAATTTTTGATGTTGATTTTCTATCAAGCACAAAAAAAATCTTATTTAGTATTAATAATTTAAATAAATTTATTCTTTTGAAGTTTTAATATTGAAAAATTTGGTTAAAATATTTTATTCCTTGCCTAAAAATTAGTGACATTTGTTGGAAATAATGATTAATAAATTCAGAAAGTAAAAAACGACATATTCGCACTATATTTAATTAATAATTAATCAAAGTTAAAATGTTGTGCATTTAAAAAATTTTCATTGACCATATGTATTCGTATTATATTTAATGTGCAATGTGATAAATAAAAGTTTTTATTAATTGCATTATCAACTTTCGATGCTTGTATATATTATATTGAAAAAATTTACTCCATCCGAGCATGATCATCGGAATAAATTTCTATTTGATTGCAAAATTTCTCGTTTCTTATAAACTTAGTATTGCCTTTCGTTCTGAATTTTTATAATCCTTATCTTTTATGAAGTATGCAAAATTACTTTTCAAACTGATAATGTATGTTTTAAGTTTTTTTTCTATTCATTAGGCTTAATAAATCAGGTGAATTTTGTTTTAATAATAAAATTAATCTTATAAATATTTCAAAAACAATAGTTTTATAAAACTTTTAATTGGAAATTCATCTTATTCATTAATTCCTCCTAAAAACTTTCCCGTCTTTATGATTTATTTTTTAATCTTTGTTTTTCTTTTTTTCTTACGCCAAAACGAAAATTCTGTGCAAATTAAAAAAAAATTACACTTGAATTTTTATCACTGACTAATAAACTTTTATTAATAATTCACTTTTATTACTTTCGATAATACATTATTTTTCTTAAAAAATTTACAAAAAAATTTTCATTTCTATCAGGAGTACTTATTTGTGTGTAAATAGCAAAAAAAGAAAATAAATAAACAAAAATACAACTTTTCAAATAATGAAATAAAATGATTATACTTTCTTATTTAAAAAAAAAAATTTAATTTTTTTCAATTTGTTTTATAAATCTTTTTCAATGATGATCGAATCGAATCAATTTATTTTAAACAAAATTTTTTGCAAATTTGAGTTAAAAGCAAAATCACCTGTCTTTTGCTTTTTAGTTTATGTTTTGCTATAAAGGTGTGTTATAAAAGTGACGTGTTCCCGTTAAACTACTGATAAAATTTCTTGTTTACCGTTCCCCTGTTCATGACACTCAATTTTCTCAAATATTCTAATTTATTTTGTTATTCAACATGTTTTTAGCGGTCAAGTGTTCTAAATTTGTCGTTACCACAAAGAAATAATTATAATTCTAAAAAAACAAATTTGAAAAGAATGTCGGCCACCTGAAGAAAATATTTCTAATGATTGTTATTAATAATTGTGTAAAATTCATCTGTTGCTTTGTATACTATTATTTTTTAATCACATTAAATTAGCCGACATTGAATAAATAAACTCTGATTAGTTCTAAAATAATGTTAATTTGATGCTCTTTATTAAATTCATCTTTTTATAACAAATCTTTAAAAAAAAAAAATGATGTAAATAGCAAACGGATTTTATTTTACTGCATATAACAGAAATCAATGCAAATTATTTATTGGTCTTTGAATTCTTTTACTTTTTATAATTTTTTTCCATTATTTTTAAAACATTTACGATTAGGCCATCTTGTAATCATTTTTCATGTTTTTATAATTGTCTACTAATTTTATTACACTCTAATTTAAAAATTAATTCTTTTGCCGAAAGAATCGAAAAATTTATCAATTTAATGTGAAATGGTTTCAAATGATTGGAAACCAGGAGTAATTTATTAAATTTCAAATGTGTAATAAGGAGGGTGGAACTTTTAGAATTTCGAAACATACAATAGAGATGCATGAATTTTAAACAAGTTTTGTTGAATCGCAAAGTTTTATTCGATTCTTGCGACTTCATAACTTCAGCTCAATTAGATTGGATTTTTTGTTCAAATGAAAGTTTGAAAAGTAAAAATATTGTATTGTCTACCTGTTGAATATTCCATGAAAAAATTTTTTGCTATATACTTGAAATGTACCTGAATTTTTTCATCCTTTTTAAATATGTTTAATAAATTAAATTAAATTTTAATTGAAAAAGAAGTTAAATATATTGCTCAAAACGAATCTTTTGAATTTGTTTGTTATTACATTTAAATTTTATTTACGAATTTCTTTGAAAAAAAGACAACAAGACATCTTTAAACTTTATTTCAAGATGAAAATTTTTCAGATAAATGTTCATCATTTCATCAAATAAGAGCATTTCTCAATTCTAACCGATTAGATCATCAATTTTTCAGTTCAAATTGTGTCAAGGTGATTTTAGTTGGTGGTCGAGAGAGTGCATTGATGTTAAGTGATGCTCATTAATTTCTTCATTATTTAATTCAAAGTAAAATTAACAAAATCTTCTTGTGTATACATAAAAGTGCACTATTGACAACGGATTACAATCACGTTTGAATCATTGATTTTTTATCGTCAATAAAATTAATTATTAGCTTATTTAAAGATGGATGGACAAGTGATTCATATAATGAACACGAATGAAGTCGAAGGTCTCGCCGATCCAAGTTTACAACAATATGAATGTTCACTTTATACTGAAAAAGGTATCTTTTAAGTTTTTACCTTTTTTTTTTCAAATTTTTAAAATAAATCGAAAATCAATTAATTTTATTTGATTTGATTTATTACTATTAATTTTGTGCACTTAATTAATATTTTTAATATTTTGGATATTGAATATTTTAATTTTTTATAAATTATACTAGATGAAAATTATCTTTTGATTTTAATTAAAAGTACACTTTCTTTTGAACGCTAATTTGATCAACAAAAAGATAAAATTATTTATCCTTTCTTAGTCCTCTTCACTATTTATTGCTAATTTTTCATTCAATATCAATGAATATCAGAATTTAAGTCGAGAAAAGTAATAGCTAATATTTTTATTCTGAACTAAAAAATTTATTTGGTATAATGAAATTTTTGTTTTTGTTTTGTATTTTTTTTTTTATTTTTTTCAAAGACAAAATTTAACAAAATTATATTTATATGAATTTTCAGTACATTTATCACAAATTGATGGAATTTTTTCTCTAAATTTTTATATGGTCATTGCTTAAATATTTTAATTATTAATTTTATTTTAAAAATTTTCATTTCGGAACTAATATAAACTAAAAAATTATTTTTCATTAAATATAATAAATGTCCATTATTTTTATTGAATGAATTCGCCAAATTTGGTATTTTGAGGAAAAATTAAGCGAAAAAAGAAAGTTTCTTTAATTCTTATGTATGTAAACAATTTAAAAATATTTTAATTATTTTCAAGTGGCTAAAGTATTAATTTGTAATCTGTAAGCTTCAAAATATGAATATTTCTAAAAAATCTAATTTACACATTCATTCGGTCTGCTATGTGGTAATGTTTTATAAATGCATTTTTTTAGTGCATTAACCATTTAGGTAATTTTATAAGTAATTTTTTATTCGAACTATCACTTCCGAATTAAAAAATAAATTTATTTACTTTACACTTTGATAAACTTAAAAAATTTTATATCTAGTGCCTAGAATTTATAAAAATTTTAATAAATCTTGTATACAACTAAAAAGGATTTGAAATTTAATCCATACTTTTCTTAAACTTTCTATAAACTACTCAGACTCATTAATATTGATAAGTCTATTTTAAGAAAATATAATTTTTTAAATGAAAAAAATAATGAAAGATTCTATCAATAAAAATATAAATCGAATTGCTCGATGAAACATTTCAAATGTTAGGGGAAACTGACACTCCTTAATTAAAAAAACTTGGGGACAATTTCAAATTTATTTTTTTTTTTTTGTTGAATAACTTTGATTAACGGAGGCAGGTTTACTTCTCAAATGGAAAATTTTCAGTTGAACCATAAATTTATTAGTTAAATAATTTTGCCTAAATATATTTAAGATTGCCCACCAAAATCTTTAATTAATAGAATCGCTTAATTTTTTTATTCTGAGATTATATATTCATTTTATAATCTCCGTTAAAATCTTTTATAATTATTCGATTAATCAAGTCACAACATATAAAAGTTTGTGATTAACATGGAAAAATAGATTTTTGTGTCTAGCGAAGATAAATTAATCTATCAAAAAAATAGCGAATTATTTCAATGACCGTAATCATTATTTTAGTTCAACCAATTATTCCTTTTTTATTTTCAATCAATTCAATTATATAAGCTTTTTTGTTTCAAAATGTTAAATTAAAAAAAAAATTTAATTTTGAGATTTTTCATTTTAAGTTAAGAATGATATATTTTTTAGCACAAAATTTTTGAGAATTTTTAATAACTTTAAATACTTTCACAATTGCAACTTTTCATGTGAAAAGCAAATTTTATTTATTTAGGTGATGAAATCAGCACGATAAATTGATAATTATATTAAAAGCTTAATTTAGTTTCATTTCAAAATTATTAATTTTTATCTTGAAATCTTCCAATATGTAAATAAATTTTTTTCAGTCTATGATCATTTGAATGCTTTTTTTATAAAACCCTATTATTTTTATTTTATTTTTTTTTTCAGTAAATTTTATATTTGGTTTGAAATCGATTATTACTAATATATTAATTTAAATTAAGTCCATTAAATAATTCTAAAGCGTGGGTTTTTACACTTTGCTTCAAATTTGATTGAAATAAATAATTTTTTTTCAATTTTGAAAATGAATATCAAAAAAAAAAAATGAGTTGTCTAAAATGAGTAAGAATAAGTGTAAAAAATTAGTTGAATTCAATCGGTTTCTTCTTTTGAAATAAGAATAATCAAAAGGGATAAAATTAGTAAAAATATAATATAAAAATTTGATTAAAAATTTGTGTAGATTAGAAGTTTACTATTGCCTTTTTATGTATATAATTTTATTTTTTGAATTGTTGTATAGTCCATTTTTTTTGAGGCAAGTCAAAAAGATGTATGATTGAAAATCATTAATTTTTATCTTTTTCATCCATGAACAGTAAATTAATTAAATAATTATAATTTTTTTTTCTTTTTTTTTTTTAATTTGAATTTACAATATCTTAGTCTGAATTAAGGTTTTTCGAGAGATTTTTTTTACAAATAAAAATTTTTTTTTTGTGCTCACATTTTCTTTTCTATATATGAGGTAATCTTTTTTAATTGTAATTGACTATATATTTTAAAAAATCAGAATTTCGAAATGTCACAAATAAAAGATAAAGATCTAATAAGATATCCAAACGGGTAATTTTCTTTATTTGTTTAGTCAATTGCTGTCAGATCATGTTTCTTTATTTATTCGATTCAATCGCACAAAATTTTTGCTTTAACCTTAAACCAAATTTAATAAAAATTGATCTAATAACGTATTTTTTTAATATCTACAAGTTTCAAACTCACAATTTTTATGAATTTTTTTTTTTCATTATATAATTTAAAGATCTAAAAGAGTTAAATGTAAAAATCTTCCTTAATATTTGTTCTCCCCAATTTTTTTTTATCTTTAATTAGATCAATAAATGTCTTTTATATGAAATATTAGATAAATTTGATCATACGATTTTTACTTGAACGATCGTAAATTTTGAATGGATATTTTATTATTCAACTTTTATTTAATTTTTAATTATACTTTTATTGTCAGTTTTCAAAACATTAAGCTACAATTTAATATACTTTGAAAAAAATAAAAACTTTTTATATGAGATTTTTTAAAAATGATTATAAAAGTAAATCACTGTTTTTGATATTCTGATATTCTAATTCATTTTTAATTAATAAACTAAATTTCATAAAAAATTTTAGTTTATTTTTTTTCTTTTTGTTTTTATTTCTTTTAAACCTAAATTGCTATTAAATTGAGATTATCAGAACCACATTCAGATCTATAAAAATTATATTAATAAGTTTTAAATTTATCAAATTTTTGTATCACTGCGTAACAAATTCATATTGTTACTAATTCATCTATTTTATAAACAAGACCTCTGATGAGATTTTATTTTTGGTAAAAAATAAAAAAAAGTTTATAAATATTCGATTGACTATTTAATCAAAGTAAAGAAAATTAATTTTAAATATACTATACAATAGTTTTGATGATCAATATTCATTTATAATATAAATTTGATGAGCTTAATTGATTTGAAAAGTTTCGATCTAATCTTTAATCAAATGAGAAAATCTTGTAATTTTATAATTATAAAATTCAAATCATTCAAAATATAATATTTCGGTGCTTAGGCAGCCATTTTTTCGTTTCAACTTGGTAATTTTAACATTCCATCACAATTACCGAGGTAAAACTTATTTATAATTTTTAAATAAATAAAACCTAAATCTGATTTTGTTTAAAATGACGTCGCAAATTGAAAATTGATCTCACGATTTGTTATTTATAGTATCAAATTTTTATAAATATTATTCAAATTTTCACAAAGCCTAGTTTTTATTCTTTAGTTTCTAACAATTTTTCAAACTTTAAAATGTTTGGAATTAAATTAGAAAAATAAAATCATCAAAAAATGATTATTAGCTTCTTATAAGTCAAGTAATTTGTAAAAGATCGCAAACTTTCAGCAAAATTCTTAAAAAAAAAAGTTAATCGAATAAAATATTTTCGAGAGAAGCTAACAACAAAATTTTGTTCACTTAAAAAGAAACAGATTTATACAAAATTGCATTAACGTTCAAATTATTAAGAATTATTTTGATATTAATATTTATTATTTACCTCGATTGTAATATAATTAACGATTTCTTTTCAATTTTCTGTGTTCAGGGGGTCTTTTTTTCAATAATTTATTAATAATTAATGCTTTTTTATCAGCCGGAGAAAATAATTTCTTTAAAATACTAAAGATATTATTTAATATTTAAACAATATGTATATTTTTGATAATTGTTAGTATTTTTTTAATTTTAATTTCTACTTTCTGTGTATTCGTTTGCGAATTTAGTCAAAAAGTGAAGAATGCATTTTAAAACTTCATTTGATACTATTATTTTTTTCAGCTTAACGATTATTTACAGTCATTCATTGGCCACGAAAAGAAATATTTAAATTAATTTATCAGAAAACATTTACTTCAAAAGTAAGATATAAATTGTTGAACTTATGTAATATTCGAATATATACCCATACATATGTTTGATATTTATATTTTTAAATGGGTTGAATTGTGGCAATTCATCAAAAATTAGATTTTTTAAAAAGGTGAATTAGAAAAAAACCAAAAAATTTATCTGATTTGAGTACACCAAGAATTAACAAAATTTTTTTCACTATTTGATCAAATCAAATGTGAATTTAATTTAATTCAGCCGCGATTTAATAAAATTTAATGAAAAATTCCAAAAACATGTTTATGTATTTATTATCTAATGAGTTTTTTATACCTTTGCTGTTTATATTATTTATCTAAGATTATCAAAACCTAATGAATTTCAAAAGATTTTATTTACAACATTCAAAAATCTTTATTTAATTTCTACTTGAATAAAAATTAAATGATAAGAGATAGTCAATATCACTCAGCAATTTAAATTTTATTTCAAAATGTATGTTAAATAAAACTCAATTTCACATATTTTCTTAGCGCACTATTTTTTTTTTTTTTTGGTTTGTTTATCATCTTAAATTAATTTAAATAAATTTAGTGAAAAATAAACAAATTGTATTTTTTCTACCGTAAACCTAAATTATTCCAATGTGTCATAAGGAATGCATATAAATTCTCATATTTATACCAGAGATAATTTATATTTACTTAGATCATTTAAAATTTAACTAAAATCAAATTATTTCGGAAAAAAAATTTATTGTGATTCTTTTATTTTAGGTCTATTTTTTTAGATCTTCGTTTTTTTTTTCAATTTTTTTTTCTCTGAACACAAAAAAGAGAATTCTTTCAATTTTTTTCATGCAAAAATTTTATTCCCTTAGCTATTTTTTTTTTCAATTCAAAGTAAATTTAATTTTCGTAATAATATGAAAAAGTTGAAATTTTTATGACATGAATTTTTTTAAAAAAACATCAATTAAATAAAAAATATGAATAAAAAATTTCAAAAATCCATGAAATTACAAATTGAAAAAAATATTTTCAATTCATATTAAAAGTGTTTCAATCTAACTTAGAAATTCGATGAGCTTTAATATTTTTTAAGGCATTTGAAATTATATTTATTTTAATGGATTTGTTAAAATGAAGTTTACCTGCGTAAATTTTCGTGCTTAGATTAATTTCTTACCGAAAATTTGTTTTGTAAATTTGATATTTTAAATGTACTCATTTTTTTTAATTTTTTTCATAATTCAGTCACTAAAAAAAACTATACTGAAGATGTGTAAACTTGATTTTTTTTTTATGAAATCGCCTAGAAAATAATTCGAAAAAAACTTATTAAAAAATATTCATATTCAAAAATTAGTTTTCCTTATTCTGAACTTTTTTCCATCAAAATATAAAATTATTTCATCCGTGAGCTCATACTAAATTTTAAATGAATTTATTTTTTTGTTCACATTTTTAGGCTTATTTTTTTTTTAAATCATTGGTTGACTGTAATTCAAGTAATAAGAAATTTATTGAGTCCATGAAATGGGTTTTGAAAATTTGAAAAACTAGCTTGATAGAATAATCTTTATTAAACTAAACCATTGTAGACTAAAAATAAGAATTGAAAATGTTATAAAATAATTTATTTAGAATTCAAAAAATTAGTCAAAAATTAACTATTTGATCCGTAAATTTGTCAGAAATTTTCAATTTATTCTAATTCATTAAAAATTCAAACATAGCAATGAGTTAGCTATATCGGCTAAACTTAATCATCTCAGAGGATTTAAAGAGAAAAAAATAAAACAATTCTCTGAATTAGTTTCTTAAATTATAGTTTTTTAGTGCGATGAACTTTTTTGGCTTTAACGACTTAAAAAGTAAATCATAAAAATTGACTGCAAAAAAAGAGGGACCGAAAAGGGCAATAATTTTTACAGACTTTATTACATTTGAAGTGTGTATTCCAATGTTGAAAAATAACATTTTAGAAATAAGCATCTTATAATAATATATAATATTAAAATATTTGATTGTTTGCCATAATTTAGACTGTTCAGAATTTTTACTCTAATTTTGTTGGCATATTGTAAAATATTCACATTGCTATCATTTGAATAAATTTCTAGAATTTTTAAAGACCATTTAATTTTTGCTTACATGATTTTTAGACCAAGAAAATTGAAATTTATTTTTTTTTTTTTCATCTTGATCTACATGACTTCTGTATACAATATATCACATATTGATTTATGTGTAATTTATATCATAAAAAAATTTATCAAATCAACCTTATATTGGATTGAACTTTAAAGTTAAATTGTAAATTTTAAATTCTGGTGTCATTTAAAATTTCGTAACTCAATCACTTACAGTTTTTCACATTAAAACCTTTATAATTCCTCAGTTATTCTGCACTAATCATTGCTCAAAATAATTTTCATCTTTTACATTATTTAATGGCTACTATTCAATATTTATAAAATTATATTCATTTTAGATTTTTCTTAGTCTTGAAAGTTATTCAGATTCACCAGACCACAGCAAAATTCATAAGTCAAGAACTGTGCCAATCTTCGGAAATAACTTTCAATTAATTCTGTTGGCCATATTAATGCATCTTATGTTTATAAAATTTAAAAATTCAAAAAATTTTCTGCCTTTTTTTAAGTTCAAATGAATTCATTCTTTTTTTAATCTCTTAGATACAAAAATCTATTAGAGATCTAAAGGTGATGTAAATGCCTTTAAAAGATGTTTATGTATAAAGATGTTTGTGCTCTAAAATTCTG
>BLXL01011492.1:0-12175 GCA_023170135.1 Acarapis woodi | reverse complement strand
TATTATATTTGAATTTGTCTTATTTGAGCACAATAATTTATTTAAGAAAATGTGATTTTGCAATAATCACCTTGGTAGTTTTTTTTAGAAAAATTCAAGAGACAAATTTTTGCATTATCTTTTAAGAATTTAAGGAATCTTTTTAATAATTTATAGAAATTTTAAATAAAAAAAATAATTTCATACTTCATTGACTTAGTAAAAAAATTATTTATTCTTTTAGAACCGCTATTATTTTAAGACTACTAATTTAATTTATAGTTTTTAATATAAATTATATAATTCGATCTGAACAAAAATAGAATTACCGAGAAATTATTGAAAAAAATAAATAAATTGAATTATCGAAACACAAGATCAGTTTTTATTTTTCATGGTGAGCAAGGTTCAATGATTCAAATACTACAAAAAGAAATCATAACTGTTCATTAAATTATATCATTTGATTAGTGTTTTTATATTGAAACTAAAAATTCAAAATTCTAGGAACAGATTTAGTAGCTAAATTATAATTTATTGCTATAATAATGAATAAATTTCATAAATCATAAATGTGATCTTTATTAAAATGAAAAAGAACAAAAAAAAAAAGTAAAATCAAGAACGAATATAAGCAGAGAACAAATAAAATTTTAACCATTATTAGAGATTAGATACAGAAACAAAGATGTCAAGAATTATTTCTTAAATCAAGTAAATATTTTCAGTATATTCAAATATTATAATCATACATATTAGATATTTTTATGACCTGAATAACTTTTCATCTGAGACCTTTTGGCATTTTATTTCAATTTCGTTTTAAGTTAAAAGAAAAAAATTAATTATTATCAATGATATGATAAAGATTTGAATCACGATAAATATCAATTATCGAAATTCGTTGATATATTCAGATTAAAAAAAAAGAAAAAGATATTCAAATTTGCTAACATAAATCAGTAGTCGTAAATTGTATTTTAAATAATAAATTTTTTCGAAACTCATAGTTTTTTTTCTTAAATTTTAAGTGTTTTTGAAACTTAATTTAAACGACTGAAAATTGGAGGACAGTTGAAATGAAAAAAAATAAAATAAAATGAATTCCTTTCACTATTTTAGCTTAGAGAATTTTTCTAGTTTAAATTTTATTGAGTTTCTTATTCAAAAAAATAAATTAAAATCCATATAATTTCTTTAAAGCATGAAAAAAAAATGATTTAATTAAGAGGCAAAATAGAAATCATCTTAAATTATTTTGCTTTGAATAGTAATTCATATTTAATCGAATTTAGACAATGATAATCTGCGAATGAAAAATTTATTTTAATTACATCTTTATAAAAATATAGCATTGCTTGTCGAATAAAAATTTTTAATTTTTTTTTCCTGATATATTTAATAAAAATATATTAGCACTTATGTATTCTAAAAAAATTAAACTTATAGCTCATTAAACAAATGATAAAAAAGTATTAAGTATATAGATAGTTGAATTCTTCAAAATCTAAGTTCATTATGATTTTATTAACTTCAAACAATGTGAAAAAAATAATCATAATAGTACCAAATAAAAAAGTATTAATTATAAATTTTATTGAATATTTAAATCTATTTATTTCTTTAAAATTTTTTTTTTCTTTAAAATCTGGTCAATTATTATTTCCAGTGATAAATCATTACAGCTAGTTTTATTTAACTTAATTTTATCAGAATCTACAATTTATTTATCAGTTTAAATAAATCACTTTTTAATCATTTCTTTGCAATTTTAAAAATTAAAATCTAAATTTGATTTTTTACTGAATGAATATAAATGCATATTGAATCAATTTGCAATTTCGAATTATGACACCCAGAATAAATTTTAAAAAGTTAAAAATTCGTTTCATTTTATTATTAATTATATCTTACTAAATCACTAAAATAAAAAGGAAATTTTAAAAGTATAAGCTTTTTAATAACTAGATGAAGTTTCTTTTTCGAAATTCATCACTAAAGGTTAATTTATTTTCTTCTTTAATGCGCTAGATTGAATATTAATTAGTTATCAATTTGTTCCAAAATAATGAATTAAACAAACAACTATTAAGTGTTCAACTATTTAGGACAAATTTTAGAGAAAATGAAATCAATCTGCAAGAAAGCAATCAAATAGCCGTTTAGAAAATATATTCTCTGATGTCGTATTTGATTATTGCTTATAGGTTTTAACATTTTATGATCGTTCTTTATTCGAAAAAATTTATTATGTTTTCTCAACCGAGAGCAATTTTCGATCGACTTTCGTTTTCAAATTTTAAATTGAATCTGATTATTTATTTACAATCTTTCTTTTATGAAAGCTTATGTCATTTATTTCTTTGAAAAAAATTTAGTTTATCTGAAAGATTTACTTTTTTAGTGATTTGAATTTTATTCGGTTTTTTTATTTTGAGCCATTTCAAAGACTTAATTTTTCTAATAAAAAATGCGTTTCATTTTGTTTAATCAATTAAAGGTGCCCAAAATACAATATATAATGAGTACAATGAAAAACTGGAATTTTTTACTCTCATGCCCTTTATCAAATAAATCTTTGAATTCACTTGTATTTTTTTATTTTTTTGTTGTCTAAATTTCTTTGAAATTGATTTAAAAGTTTTTTAGATTTATAATGTAGATTTGTCAGTTTGTATTATTTAGAATTACTATAATAAAAGCTAAAATACAATGTGTGGTCTAGATTAATGTCTCATAGTCAGCGTGTGTATATTTAAATTACAAAACTTAAGAAAACATTTCAGCGATGTTTTTTTCTTTCTTCTAATTCATTGCTAATACGTCTCCTAATTAACCAGCAATATTTTAAATATTTTAAAATTAGTGAGACTTAATCAGTGTCAGTAAGATATTCAGTATATAAGAAATTTATAAAAAAAAAAGTAAAAAATAACCTTTAGAATTCTTTTTTTAGATTCAAAATTTGATTTCAATTTCGTTTTGCAAATCTTTCCTTATAATCTGTCTAGCTAATAAGTTTTATTTGATTTTAAATTTTCAAAATTAAATAAAATTTTTGATTACGAACAAACGTTGATCCAAAAATTGATTTCTTAATAAAAAAATGTCAATTTTAATATATTTCAAGTATTTTTATGGAATGAGTTTAAGAATGTAATTTATATGAATATATTTTATAAATGCAATCGAGATTACTATCTTATTATTAAATAATTTTTTTTTTTGAAACTTTGAAAATCTAACATATAGATGGCATACTATATTTAAACAGGGATAGAAAAATGTTATTTTTAAATAAAAGTATTTGAAACACTAAATTAAAAGGCAAAACGATGTAATTTTTATAAAGCTCTCTAGATAAATTATAAAGATTTTGTATTATAATTTAATGACACACTCTAATCAGGTTTGTTTTAAATCAAAACAAAGTAGTCGCATACTAAGCTTCTTTCTTTTTGGTTTTAATTTGTTTTTATTAATTTTTATTTCAAATTTTTATTTACTTTTTTACAACTAGGTATTTCCAATTATTTCTTTGTTTATGATATTTTTGTGATTGAAAAAAACTGAGAAGCTCCTAATGATGATTCGAATTTATTTTGGAATTTCTGTTAAATAATAAAAAGACTTTGAATGTTAAAAGGTTTCAACATTTTACAAAAATTTATGAGGCGTAAGTTTCGATAAATAACACAAGCATCATGACTTTCGAAAAAATCCAATCGAAGTTCTTTTCCTCTATAAGTTTTCTGATTGTTTCAAAAATTTTTTCATAAAAGCACTTGAATGATTTAACAAAAAATTTAATTACTGGGATTTTTTTTTAATTTACGATCATTAAAGTTTTTTATTGATTTCAGGATATATTTAAAATCACCCTTTTTTATTGGTCAAGTTGAATTAATTTAGTTAATTTATGATCAAACAATTGGGTTTTTGTCGTCAGTTTTTATTTACAATAAAAATATTTTTATCCTAACCAATTATTTCCAGTAAGCTTATCTAAAAATTTGATGAAATTTAATTAAAAAAATTAAATAGCAGTAGAGATTAATGTTTGCCAAAACATGAAAAACTCAATCTTGCTAATCTTGATTGCATGTATCAATGGAGTAAAATTAATGAATTTCTTATCAATTCAGATGTAGTTTGGGAAATATTCTAAAAACTATATAATATTTGAATTTTTTAAGTAAATTTCATTATTAATTTCAAAGTCATGTGTACTTTCCGTTTATAATTCAAAAAAATTAAGACTTGTTTTTTTACAAAGATTGTCCAATTGAATTAGACTGTTGGAGCGGTTTTCAAATTAGTGTGATTTCTTAGATTATTTGAAAATCTTATTGTAATTTAAAAAATAATGATTTTTCGATTGATTTTCTTTCATTATCACAAAAAAATAAGACTAGTATAAATTGAGTTTAATATTAAAAGATATTCGAGTCTATATCAAAATTATCTATTTAATTACATTGTCGTATACATATATATTGTATTTAATAAAAACCTTTTTATTAGACAATTATTAACCATTACAATAGTCAATCAAATGAACAAATTTTTTATCTTTATTAACCAATCACAGAAATAACGAATTTAACCATGAATAGTTACAATAATACCAAAAAAAAGGCGAGGTCAAATGATAGAACCGATGTGGCCGCTTGCTGAGTTATTTTATGCGGCCGCGTTCGAAAAAAAATTTTAAATTAAATTTTTCAATATCCGTGAAATTCAAAACATTCAATTAGAGTTAATACAAAAAGAACTTGTATATCTGTATATCATATATATATTCAATATATATTATTAGCATAATTTCAAGTTCAAATTTTGATAATGATAAATACTGAACAAAAGTACATCTAGGATCAGAAAATATGTAAGTTAATTTCAGAGATCTGTAATAATATAATTATTTAAAACATTAAATATTAACGAAAAATAAAACGAAACGAATAAAATATTATTAAAATTTGATTAGGAAAAATAAAAAGAACATATATATAACAATGATTCATTTTAAATAATAATTTTAATTTTATTCATTTTGAATTTAAAATTTCTTCAAATTTTCTTTTATGTGAGAAGCACATATTCTTACAAACTTATATTCTTCAATTGTTTTAATCATATTCTAAAAAGTATTACATCTATTTTAATTAAAAGATAAAAGAAATAACTGTTCTTATTTTTACCATGAGATAAAATATATGTAAATGAAAACAATTGCCTAGATGTAATTGAAAAACATTAAACTATGTTCATTATGAGAGGATCAAACTCGAAAGAAAAGCAACAAGTAGAAGCAATTTAATTTCACAACTGTACTGAAATTGAGAATAAATAATTTTTTTATTATTTGTTTTATAAATTTTCTTATCTACAAAAATCTAAACATTTTATCTTCTTATTAGAAACCGTATCAATCACTTTTTAAAGGACTAATATATGCGAAAAAACTTTTTTTTTTATTTTTTTAATTAATTTTCAAATTAATTTATTTTACCATTAGATAAAAAAACATCTCAATTGAATTTTGATAAATTTTACTTGATTAGTTGAAAATCAGTTAAACTCTACTGTTGATTTTAATTTTTTTCAATTTTGCAAATCACTATTCTTATAATTAATCAAGAATTATAATCTATTATTAATGATCTGTAATCATTAAGGATGATTAGCTTTTTTTGACAGATAGTTAAAAATTATGTTTCAATAAATTGATCTGAAGTCAAACAAATTAATGATATTTGTAACATCATCAACTTAGCATCTAAAAATTCATAAAGAAACATAAATTCATTCATATCTTTTCTTACACAAACAAATATTATATTATAATACGATTTATTTATATTTATTAATCACTTTTAATTAATAATTTATAAAAAAAAATCATTTTTGAATAGAAGGAAAATCATTTGATTTGGAGTTAAAAATAGGAAAATAAAAACTAATCTTACTGATTCTATTATATTAATTCGATGCTTATTATATCAATTTTTCTAACTCATAGAATTTATTTTTTATTCATTATATTATCCTAATCAATTAGTTAAGATTTTTTAAAAATTTTTTGCCATTTTTAACCATCAATATTATCTTTCATTGATTTTTTTGTATTTTTACAAAAAGTACTAATTATTATAAATTGAATCTCCAACTCTAGAAAAACTAATTTTTTCTAGTCTAATTTAAATTTCATGGTCATTTTAACAGTTTCCTATTCCAAGTATTAATTTTTTTTTCCAAAATCTGATGATTTTTATCAAAATAAAGAAATCAAACATGTAATTTCTAATTTTAATATTTATTTATTATGTAATTAGAATTAAAAATTTTTATTTATTTTATTGAAATTCTGAATTTCTATAAATAAATTTAATTTATTCTTTAGTTTTTAGTGCTTTGTGATAAATAAAAATAGATAAAACACCTTCAAATTTAATTTTTATAAGATTATCAATAATAGAATTTTTAGAAATTTTTAAATTTACTTGATTTTAGTTGTTTGAAATTATTTAAATCAAGATTTTATTCGAAATTCTTATTAAAAGTAAGGTTCATCAAATATATATATTAAGTGTTTATGCGAAATTTTTAAAGAATTTTTATTCAATAATTTACAATTTTTTTTTAATCTAACAAATCTAATAATGAATATAAGGTATTTAAAAATTCTCGTAATCTCTTAAAAACATTTTATTTTCAATCAATATTAATAACTAATTTAAAACCATTAATAGTAAGCAAAAAATATCAATAGATAGCTAATGAACAATAACTTTTGAAAATAAATGCTTAAAGTGCTCACCTGTTGACTTATAAATTCTTAACTATTTTTAACTCAAATTTTTTTTTTTTTACATTCTATGCTAAAAATTCAAATCAATATAAAAAAAATAAAAACCTATTTGATCGATGCTTTTGCTTTTATGTTTATAAGTGATGAATTATTTCAAGTTATCTATGTTTTAGTTATATTCCGACCACACCGAAATTACTACAAAAGTATTAATCAAATGAAATGAATAACTTCTTTTCTAAACTATATGACTGATGAATATAGATACCTTGATTTTGACTAACTTCTTTTGTTCAAATCAGTTGTATTTTCTGAGTTTAGATTTAAAAATTATTGAATTTTTAAAAAAAAGTTAGGATCTTTGAACTTTAAAAAAATATATTTAAATGAATCATTCTAGTCTAGAGTTTGTCTAATTAATTTAAAGTATAAGTAAAATTACGCAATTAATTGTTTTTATAATTTTCGATTTTTCAACTTTACAAATCTTGAATACAAGTCAGTCTTTTTCGCTTGGTTTGCTAAGTATGAAAGTTTACATAACATTGAATAAATCATTATGAAATTATTTGTTTGTTGAAGTGAAATTATAAAAAAAGACTAGGCAACAAACCTTTTCGCTAAAAAGGGATTTAACTAAATTTTAAAATAATAATGAAATTATTATAAAAATATTAGACAAATCGAATATTTTAATGATTTACCGATTAATTATATATTCTTTGCAATTGTTTGCAATAGATTAATTATATTTCCGGCCAATTATGATTTATTATTAAAAAATAATCGAAAACATTCAATTCAACAATTCTCTTTTTGGAATCAATAAGCGTTGATTTGTAAAAAATATAAGTGATTGTCGTGAAGAATAAAAGATAAAACGAAGTAATAAATTATATTTATAGTTGTGGGGATGATGCTGTGTTTAAATGAAGTTGAAATTTCAACAATCACTAGTCATAAATCAATGGAACCCTATTCTTAGTCTATTATTGTAAAAAAGTTAATCTATTAGTTAATTCAATCAAACAAATTGATGGAAAAGCATTGTTTGATTAATGTGAAACAAATCCTAATAAGATTCCAACATTTAAAAAAGTATCATAAGTATCATATATTGTAAAAAGTATTTTGAAAATATTATTCTTTTAAACGCCAGAGAATATCTAATAATAAATCTAGTTACTAGATTCTTATGGTTAGCTTTTAAAATGATTTGGAATAAGATTAATTTAAATTCATTTAAAACGTTTGATCACTCTGCCTTTTTTTCAAGAATATATTTTGAGGATTTTACTTTCAAAATTTTTTTTCTCAACAAATGTATATTAGTATAAATGAGAACGTGTGTATAATTCAAGCTAATCAACTAATGCTACATTAATAAAGCTTGACTAGAGGTGAAAAATTTGATAAAATTTTAATATATTTTTATCATTTAATTTATCTACTTTTTATTATCGCTTTTTTAGTTGATGAAGTAAAATTTGCGTTAAAAAAACAAGGATAATTCTAACAATTGCTTTTGGCATTGCTCTCGTGACATTTGCTCAAATTTTTTATTAAGCCAAATTTATTCTGAACTAAAATACCTTTCTATTTTCATTATTCTAGTTTGTTTGAATGAAAGTTTATCTTTTTGAACGTTTTTAAATTTTCAATATTTCACTGGTCGTTTTCCATCGACCTCATCTTGATATCTTTTTAGCCAGCAAAGATCTTATTATAATTTAAAATTATTAAATTTCAAATAAAATTTTATCTTTTGGTCGAATTGGCGCCAATTCTTTAAGTTTTCTGCTTTTTTTTCAATAAATTATATTTCATTCAGTCATTCAGATGAAACAATTTTATTAAAGATTTCTGTAATCTAGATCATTTCTACTTCTTTTTGACAAACAACTTTTTTCAGTCCATTTTTTTCTTTGAAGGTTAATCTAGATCTACTCTTTTAAATTGTTGAATTTTTGTTATGTTTTTGATGTACATTTAATTATAGATTGTAATATACTCGTCAATACCATCTAACCGATAGTATGCAATTTAGTACACTGTAGACTACCGAAATAATTGTGTAGTCTACTTAAACATCATTTTGCTCGCACATAGAGAAGTAATTCGTTAATCGTAAACTTAAATTATTTTATTTATAAACGCTTTTAATACTTAATGTAGTCAAGCTGATTATGTAGAAGAATTATTTTTTCTAAAACTGAAAATTTTTTTAAATGCGAAAGATGCTCACTAACTCATCTTGAACATAATCTTAAATTCATTTTGTTTAAGTATTTTGAACTGTATATATTCACAAGTTATGCAGACGATGTGTGATCCATTTTTGATAAAATATTGAACGCTTCTATTTTTTCATTGATCTGTCATTGTCGGACCTGTTTGACTCGAATAGACGAAATCCCAGATCAATTAGATTAATTGTAAAGCACTTATGGTCAACATTAGGTGAACACGCTATAATCAGTTTACTTTATTAATTCTCATTTGCTTTTTTTTTTCAAACTAATAGCAACTTCATAATTTAGCGATGTCCAGCCAAAAGATCTTCTTTTCTATTAATTCTTTTACTCTCTTGTTAAATTAACAGACGACCAATCAACAAACTCTTGATCTGGTTTTGTTTTGATTGGCCTGTGTATGTTTATTTTTTTTTTTTTTTGTTTTTTTTAGATTTCGTTGAGATTTTTCAACGTTGTGAATGTTACCGTTAGTCTACTCTTGAGCACAAAATTTATTCTATTGACTAATACGGTTCATCTTATGATTACTTCTATTTGAGTAGTACCAAACATTCTGCAATTTAATAGCCTCATCTTTTCATCTATTTTTTAAGGCTTTAATTTAAATTAAAAATAAATTCTGAACTAGTTCTTTACTGGGAAATGTTTAGATATTTTTCTTCAAATATGTTCATCGTTCAAATTCTAAAATTAGTTACTTTTAGGTTATTAAAATGAATTATTTTATCATATCATGGTAAGTTGAAATTGAGATAAAAAACAAACGACAGGTTGTAAAAGTTTCAATTTTTGAAGCAAGAAAAATTTTAATATTTTCAAATTAAAGATTCAAATTTTCATTTTATGAGCATAAAAAAAACAATCAGCACGTGTAAATTACTTAAAAATTTTAGTGAAAGTATGTATTCTGATTGATTATTATATAAATTAAACAAAATTATACACTATATAATATTTATGTTATATATTATTCAATATTAAAACTTCTGATACAATTTATAAATCTCATTATATAATGATATATAAAGATTCAAATCTGAAATGGCGAATAATGGTCAATTATTATTTTTATGTGTTTCCCTATATTTTTTTATTTTTTTATGACTAGGAATTCTAAATCTAATGTCCACGTTTAAATTGTTCTTTGCATTGGAAATATTTTTATTTTAAGTAAGCAATCAAACTGATATATAAATCATTGAAATGCTTCCGCTTTTTGTCCAATAGCTTGTTACTTGGGAGTTCATCGAAAATAATTAGCAAATTTGAATATGCATATATCGCTTATAACGTATAAAATTGAATATGAATTTTAAAATTTTAAATCTAACGGGAACCATAAAAAGTGATGAGCAAAGACACGCGTGCAAATATTTTTATACTCTGCACAAATCGATACATAATTTACTATAGTAAATTCGTTATATTCTTTGCTAACTATATTCAGTTTTCATATCATTGTTCTGCCTAGCTAATATAATCAGTCAATTATATTCACTTATTTTACCCCAAATTTTGATTTCTTTTTTCAAATATTAATAATTTCAATGATTTTTAATGTTTAGTTATTTTCGATTTTTTATATGCAATATGACTATGTTTCAGTATATTATGATATAGAAGTTCTTAAAATCATCATATAGTTTATACTATTGAGTATTTTATGATGTATAATAATATTTCAATCTAAATTTTTATTCTTTTTCATTTTAAATTTAAAATTTATAAATATACTTATCTGCATATATATTAGAATGCAAATTATTTAATGAAAAATAGCTGTTCCATCCTTAAATCTATAATAATGTACTTCAAAACATTGAAAAATTCGAGAATATTTTTATAACATATTTGTTGCCAAAAATAACTGACCAGTAATCAAATATTCATATTCTATTGCTCTCAAGATACATGTTTGTTTATTCATTAGATGTAAATTTAATCTATATTCGTGTTACTTTATAATATATGACATACTCAATAAACCTTAATCTCACTAATATACATAAAGTATGTTATTAAATAAACATATTACTGATTATTCACCTAATTTTGCTTTGAATAATTGATTCAATCATACAATGGTTAAATGCCTCATCTTTTGCGCTATTTTCTTTGATTTTTGTTCAAATTTTTCTAAAGCAAACGCATTCATTAATAATTAAAATTTCAATTTTAGTCTTGATTCATTTTTTTTGTACTTTGCCGATTCAGATTGAAATTTTTTTTGTGCAAAAACTTCTTATCAATCATAAAAGAATGTTTGCTGTAAATTTTCTTACTTTTTTCCAAAACAGAATTCTATTGAATTTTATATATCTCGCTTTGGTGAATTCTGAATCTAATATTATCTTAACAAAATGTTTTCTTTTTACTACTAGACCACTTAAACAAAAGCAACTTCCGGATATTTATCAATAATTTGTGTGCATCGTCAACTTAATATATAAAGCATCAGTTTTATATCAGACAACCATTCGTCTATAAAGAAGTTTAAAAATATTTACTGTTGTCAATTGCTAGAAGCTTTCAATACTTAGATAATGTAGTTTGATAAAAAAAAATTTGATAAGTAAACCTTATTATTCAATTTTTGGTCTCTTGGTATTGCGACAAATATAAAACACTAAGTTTTTTTGAAAAATTTATGAAAAAAAAAAAAAATAATGGACCTGCTGTCCAGGTCAACAAGGGCACAACGTATGGCCAAAATTATTAAAAAAAAAAAATGAATCAGAAATAATTCATTTTAAATATATTAAACTTAGAAGCTTCACTAGCGATGAAAAAGCACAAAGAGTGTATTGAACTTACAATGATCTGGAATTTTGAAAAAATTATGTTTTTCATTTCTTTTTTTGTTTTTTATTCTTATATAAAAATTTTATATTTCAATTTCGAAAAAATAGTAATTTTTAATCATGATTTTATAAGATAAGCATTTCTTTTTGGAACAAAAAAAGTTTGAAGTTTATTTTTATTAATTAAAATAATTTAAGTTTACGATTAACGAATTACTTCTCTATGTGCGAGCAAAATGATGTTTAAGTAGACTACACAATTATTTCGGTAGTCTACAGTGTACTAAATTGCATACTATCGGTTAGATGGTATTGACGAGTATATT
>BLXL01011485.1:0-11062 GCA_023170135.1 Acarapis woodi | reverse complement strand
TAACCGCAACACATAAAATGCAAAAGATCTTTTTTGAAAAGTACAGGTGAATTTGAGATTTAAAATAGTTTGCAAACAGTTAACCATTTTAATATTGATTCAACTTTTTAAAATCTTGAAAAATTATAAATGCTGGGAGATAATTTTTAAACCATTAAAATGATTCATTTTGTCATTCCCAAACCACATGTTGCTTTATTGTAAATTGGTTAGAGAAAATTTGAAAAAAAGGCGAAATCATCAGTAAATTTATCATTATATTGATTTTATAACGATAAGGTAAATCTAGTGAATTGCTATTTTTTCTCTTACTTTTGCTATTTTTCAAATTTTTTCTAACAAAAAACATTAGATAAATTTAAGGTCAACTATCACCTTAAAGTAATAATTGCTGTATCTCAAAATCAGTGAAATGTTGTTGAAACTTCTGGTTTTTTTCTTATTAAAATTTAAACTAATACATATCAAATTATTGCTAATGTTCACTGCTTTGATGCCTAAAATAAGATGGATTGTAGTCTCTTTAGTTTTTTTAAAACAATTAAACTCAATAAATTACCTTAATTTAAACAACATGGGGGTCAAAGATTAAATTTTAAAATTTTTCTTCAAATTGACATTTTAAATTATCTTCATATTCCTCGAATAGATTTTTTTTTAACTATTGAAAATATTTAAATTTGAAAAAAACTCTGTCTTCAATTGGTGATGATTGATTTTAAATTCACATTTTAAAATTTTTTTTTTTATTCTGAAAATAAAAAATGTTAGTAAGTCTCTAGTACAAATATAATTTTCGTTTATCATCCCGATCATCACTTTTTTTTTTATTTCGATTAAAGATTGAAAAAAAATTTTGAAAAAAAAGGGCTATATTTTGGTGCGCGATTTCCATTGAAAATTTCTAATTAACATTCAAAATTTTATGTACGTAGAAACCTTTAAATAAATAACCAAATGAATAAAAATTTTCAGAAAATAATTCCTTGCTAATTTAGTTAGTTGATTGTTTTCACTTAATATTATAAATATAAATCATGATTCATGGTCGAACAGTTTGATCTTATTATTTTTCAAATATTAACTTCTTTTGAATTATTAAATCTCTTGAGATTCAAGGTTTGATTGTAAAAGAATTATTTGATCACCCAAATGCTATAACAACAAAAGAAAATAAAATACCTAGAATTTTCTCTTCATGTAATAATTGAAAATTAAATTTTTTTTAACATTTAATTCAAACTGCTAGCCAATTAATATTATTAAATGGATCTTAATTGGGAATATATAATCTTTTGAAATCACATTCATTCAATAAATGAAGATTGATAACTATAGATTATTTTCTAATTCATATTGATTTCAAAAATTGAATAATCTTTATGTGAAATTTATAATTTGAAAGTAAACTATTCTAATCAAAAAATTTAGGCGAAATATCGAAATTTTCAAACTTTGAATTTATTTGAATTTTGGGTAGCAACACGTGGATCTAAATATTCTTCAACATGAAAAAAATAAATATTTGAAGGGTTAAGTTCGTTTATTTAAGCATTGCTGGGGATCAACAAAAATCAAGAGCCATTTATTAGCTTCTCAAATCAAAAAAAATTTATTGGTTCTAGGATTTTTAGAAAATATTTAGATATTAAACTTTCTTGTACAGACATCTTGATTCACTCGTAAATTTTACCGCAGAATTTTTTTTCCTAGTTGATTGTTGATTTTTGTTAAGTAAAAAAAAATATTAGTTTAAGTATTCATCTTTTTCTTATAAGAACTATTATTTTGTTTGACAACGCTACTTTGAAAAAAATTTTTTCTTTACTTTAATAATACTTGATGCATTAAGGTTATATAATCTTTGAGATGATCCAATTTTAAGTTAAATATTATTTTCACATTAATTACAAACAGAAAATATTTAACATTTATAAAATTTTTCACCACAGGCAAATCTTTTTACAACTTGCAACTGCTAGATTTTCATTTTTTTATTTGCAAAAAAAAAGTATGCTTTAAATTTAGTCTTATCAATAAATTATTCTTACTTTAACCTGTTTTAGTTATTGATGTGTTAAGAATGTTAAAAATAGTGTAATTGCATGATCTCTAATAGTTTTTCATTGTTTAATATGTTAATTTAATGCCAATAAACAAAGTTTGATAAGATTTATCCAAATTTTATGAATGTTTAGATTTGTATTTGCCCTTTAAAAATATTGTAACAACTTAACAGGTCAAATTGTGAATTTATATTCGCAATAAATTCATATTAACTGTAAATCTGTTCAATTCAATAAATTTTCCTGACTTGATACTCTAAATTTTAAATGCAAATTTATTGATTTAAAAATTCTGGTTGGTTGCAAAGTGCTATGTACTAAAGTAAGACATTTTAATATATGTGGCAAGTTTTTAGTCGATGACACACAGCTTTATAAATTAAACAAAACAAATTATTTAAGATTACCGAGCATTAAAAATTTGGAGATCTTTATTTAATTTTTTTCTTTTTTATTGAGCTGAGTAATTTTCTCAATGTCCAAGACAAAATGGTGAAGAAATTATGACGATTATTTTGAGAAAAATTGCAAAATTAACTTTTGTTAAATATCAGTGAAAATTTTCTGATCTCCTATTTCAACAAATGAAGATAATCAAAAAGTTGCATGCAATATCATATTCCTCTTATTTTACAACAGAAAAAAACTTTAATTTTTAAAAGAACATGCTTTCGATTTGAAAGTAATTTTTAGTGTTTTTTTTAAAAATTCCCTCGATTCGCCTTATATAACTAGATTTTGTTGCCATAACAATCATAAGCATCTATATTGTAATAGAATTTTTAATTTCCAAATATTAGAATTACGATAAATTTCTAATTAATAAGAAATTTTTCAGCAAAATTCTATTCTATTGAATTTAAAATTTATCTTAAAAATCAAAATTTTTTAAATTAATAACACAACAATAAATAATAAATTTTTTTTTTAAATATAAGTATGAAAATTCATTATCTTATATTTTGTAATATTTTTTTTTTCAAATTTTTAATAACAATAGGTTTATTTCATGAATAAAATAATAAAATAAATTTGGTAATGTGAGAATATCAATTTCAATAGAAACAAGTTTGATGCTCACTTTTTGGTAAAGCACGAATAAAAAATCATAATTCGAATAATGACATTAGCTAAAAATATTTATACTTAATATATATATAATGACTCAAAATAAACTGTCACTAATAATTAGAAATAATTAGATAATGGCTTTTTTCGACGATTGAAATGCTTTAAATTAGTTTGATTTATGTGCATAAATCTAGTTGCCATTCTCACATTCATTTAATTCATAAACGTTCAGTTTATCAATGGTTCGTTTGATTAGACAACTTAAGACAAACCACAGATTACCAAATCAAGCTTCTCAAACAAAAGCTAAGTAATCATCATTCGATTTAAGTCACTAACGATCGCACCTAGAGTTGTGGTTTCGAAACAGGCTAATTAAAATTTTTAGGTTGACAAATCTGTCCAAGTATCCTTAGCATACGAATCTAAAACTAATAAACAGACAAATGTTATTTAAAAGAAATTCGAAATTTTATTTTATTATTAATATAATTGAGACAAATTAAGTTTAATTTTACAATAAGAAAAAAATATAATAAATTTGGAGTTATTTTAGTTAGTTAATAAGATAAAAATAAGATTCCTAAACTATCTAATTACAAGAGCAATAAATAGCTAAATATATGAAAAAATACTTGATAAATAAGCAAATCCAAGTAAGAATATACAAATGTTGACCATGTTCGAAGACGGAGGCCTGAAGGTGATGGGTGAGATATTGATACTGCAAAGTGAGTGTTTAACATCTTAAACAGTCCAGGCTTAACTCAATTATAAAATACATCGAACAATGGTGCAGAGATTACAGTCTACTTTTGGTATTGAATCGGGATGTTAATTGGTTTGTCACCGACAGACTTGCTTTCATCCTTAGGAATAAAAATTTTGAGAACACCAGATGGGTTCAGAGAGCAATTCATTTTCTCTTGAATAGCATTTGATGGAAGTGCAAATTTTCTAGAAAACTGACGTTTGACGAACGAGTGATCATTCTTCTCTTCGTGGTTTCCTGAGATTTCAATGTAGTTGTCTTTAATTGAGACCTTGATCTCCTCGGGTTTGAATGTCTCACAATTTATTCCTAAAACTAATTGCTTTTTATTATCTTCAATTGTCTTAACTTCATTACTGAAACCAAGATTTGCTTTGTAATCGTCCATCAGCGAAAGTCCGCGACCAAAGAATGGTGATGCTGAGTGTGAAACAATATCATCTAGTACAGGTATTACTGAGAACATGATTGCTTTCTCGATTATTAATTGAAGGGAAACAAATCAAATTATAATATGATTCAATAAATATCGAGCAAAGGATAATCACAATAGGAGCACAAAAGATTTGAATTCAAAATAGTTTCAGAAATCAATATGCTACGAAACGCCCGAAGTATTCGAATTTCAAAATTCAACTGACTGAAATGTCAGACGAGCACATTTTTATATACTCAGTTGTGCGGTCGAGAACCTTCCATAATCTCGTATGTTGTAGAAGTATCCAGAAAAACAATATTCTAGAAGCGAGTCGAATAATTTTGAAAAGAAGAGAAAGCCTTATTTAAGACCAATGTTTACATTTTTTTATGAATAAAGTTAAATTTTTTATCAATTCAATTGATATAAAAAAAAACATTTAATTTTTTCAAATTAATTAATTAGTATGATTGAGAAAAATATGTTAAAAACAAAAAGAAAAAAGAAAGTCCAATGAAAAAGGCATAATGAAGAATAAAGTATATAGCTATCATTACTCTTTTTAATTTTTAATCTAATCCCCCGAAAATTTGTAATTTGTTTGAGAGACTTTTACGATCAAGATTAGAATATACATCCCTTGGCGGAAGGAAACACTAGCTCTGTATAGTTTGTTTGAATTCATTTTGTGTTTTAAACTCGTGTTTCTAGCATTGTTTGTACATTTCAATCAAACCACTTAAATTAAATTAAAGTGTTACTGTTCTCTATTGCGAGCTAAGGCCAAAAAAAGGCAACGTACACTTATTTGGTAAATAGGTATGTTTTTGATTTTATTTTGACATATATAAATTGAATTTTTATCAAATTGTATTTTATTCAGTTTTTCGACTTAAACTTTCATGTTATTTTTTATTTTAAACTGAGTCTTAATTTTATTAGCTCTAATTTATGAACATTAGTATTTTTATTTTTGATGTAGAATAGTATCAAAATGACTTCAGTTGAAGAATTAGCCTGCGTTTACTCAGCACTCGTCTTATTCGATGATGATATCTCAATTACGGCCGAAAAATTGCAGACAATTTTAAAAGCGGCCAACATCGAAGTAGAACCATATTGGCCAACATTATTCGCTAAAGCACTTGAAGGCGTCGACATCAAAAATTTAATCACAAACATAAGCAGTGGTGTCGGTGCTTCACCAGCCAGTGCACCATGTTAGTAACATTTATCGAATTAATCATCAGACAAATATTAAAATAGAATTAATTTGTTTGTCTATTTATCTTTTGCTTTTTAGCCGGTCCTGTTGCAACGGATAATGGTGCGAAGAAAGAAGAAAAGAAAGCCGAAAAAGAAGAGGAGTCGGAAGAAGATGACGATATGGGATTTGGCCTTTTCGATTAAAAAATTCTACAAATACTAAATGCCGATATAGAATTCAATTTATTTACTTGGAAATTTACTAATGTGTATTCTATTGTATATAAAAACGAATCTTCGTATGTTTTGATTGAAATTTTGTTACACATTAATAATTTTTATTAAATTAATTTTAAAAAATCTGTTCACTTTTAATTTCTCTTTATTTGAGCTTTATTTCAATGTAAAATATTGAAATTTTTTATCCAATTAATTCGCATTTTAATAGCCCTCTCGATTTTTGATGTAATTCTAACTTTAGAATCGTTTTGACTTGATTTGGTTTTCGTATTTTTGGGCAGTCGCAGTTCAACTTGTTTTGTTCAAATCTACTTCACGAGAGATTCTCAAAAGATTTTTTTATTTATTTATACAACTTCATTTCTGATCAGCTTTTGAGTAATGGTTTTTAAAAAGCCGCTTGATTTTGGTTAGTTCTAATTTATAATTATAATTTATTTCCAAATATGGTATGATTTTGATATTCAAATTATATATAAATTGATGAATTTTTTTTATTTAGATGCTACACTTCTAGATTGCATATCCAATGATCCGATTGGCGTTGCTAGAAGTGAAAATTATATTCTCAATCTAGCTAAAAAAATTGAATTTAAAGACGAACAAGTAAGATTTTTTCTTCGAATAAATAATTTTAATAATTTAATAATTTTAAAAACCTTATTTGAAATTTGTACTAATTCCTTAATCATTCAAATTAAGATTCATACCTGTTTGGTTGGAATAAAATGTATGGATTTAACTTCATTAAATGCGGACGATACGGCAAATTCAATCGTAAAATTATGCCGTAAAAGTATACAGCCGCTAAGACGTAATTTAATAAATGATTTGAAAAAGGCCAATTATCTAAATGAATCAAATGATAATCTACATGTTGCAGCTGTTTGCTTTTATCCTAACTTCATCAGACATGCCTACAAACCAATTAAACAATCTGAATATTATCATGTCAAAGTTGCCGCTGTGACTACTGGATTTCCTTCAGGCAAATGAAACATATTAAACGTAAAAAATTTAATTAACTTACTATAATTTACTGATAGGTCAACTTTCAAACATATCAAAGCAGATAGAAGAGATAAAGGAAGTAATTACAAATGGCGCTGAAGAAATTGATGTAGTAATCAACAGAGAGTTGGCTTTAAATGAATTCTGGAAAGATTTATATGAAGAGATTTCATCAATGAGACGAGCGTGTGAAAATATATCATTAAAAGTCATATTAGAAGTTGGCGAATTGTCTCGTTATGATTTAATTTTTAAAGCATCTATGGTCTGTATGATGGCGGGTGCCGATATGATCAAGACGTCGACTGGTAAAACAAGGATTAATGCAACTATTCCATACGGTATCATCATGGCAAGAGCTATAAAATTGTTCGAAATTAAGACTGGTAGAAAAGTTGGTTTAAAAGCAGGTAAATCTTGATCGATTGCTGTAACAATAAATTTTTTTCAATTAAAAATTTACTTTTCTCTAGCTGGCGGCATACGTAACTTGGATGATGTGAAGAATTGGGTTTGTTTGGTTCGATATTATTTAGGTGATGAGTGGATTAAACCATCATACTTTCGTATTGGTGCAAGTGCTTTACTTGGTGAATTGGAGAAAAATTTATTTAAGTTTATTTATGAAAGAGAGCCGATCGAAGGGGAAATTAGTATTTGAAATAAGAATTATTAAATCATTTATAATGTATAGATTCATGAAATCACGCAAGCAAATTTGAATGAATTGTCAAAATTATTTTCTATGTTTTTCAAACAAGAGTGATTTATTTCGGTTTAATAATATACTATTTATAAAATTTTTGTACTACAGATATATCTTCAGCATTTGATATTAAATTAATTTCAAATATTAAAAGAAATCTATTTAGCCCCATTTGTAAGACAAAAAACGATATTTCTAGACAATCCCCCTCCCTTTAGGTAAAAAATTTTAACAATCACAGCGCATGTATGAAAGATATATAAATGAATGCGAGAATATATTCATTTGAGCTAACATATAAAGGGGATAAAATAATGTTTTAGGGTCTAAATAATACTTATCTTTCATCTTAAAAGAATAAAAAAAGGGCATCCACTTCATCGACACAATAATAGATCAATTGTCATCCTTCAATCTAAAAGTTATTACGACTATATTTTTATCAACCGTTGATGGAAAGTAGCTGCTAACTGATGCAATATCATATTTATTGATGAGGTTGCTAAAATTAAAAATCATATTTTTTTTAATTCAAAAACTTTCATGACCATCAATTATTATGCAATAATTTTGTAACTTTTCAAACATTTTATTTCTATGATTTATCTTTTGTTTTTGTTAAATAATTATTCTCGTGCAATATTTTTTATAATTATCATGATGAATACTCAGTATTGAATTTTGAATTTCACTGCAAAAATTTGATCAAAAAGAATTTTTTTCATTTTTTGATGCGAAAAATATTAAAAACAAAAAAAAAAATAATTTTATCAACAATTGGTTCTTCTTAAATCATAATATAGAATTAATTTATTAATCGTAAATCACATCCATTGTATGATAAAATATCTTTAACTTACCGATTTAACTTAATCAAAATGTTCAATATTTTTGCAATATATTAAAAAATTTTTATTAGAGAAAAAACGATCATTAAATAAATTTTATTCAATTTGATAAGGGGAACTTGTATTTAAATTGAACTTTTTATAAAAGATCGAAATTTGAATTAATGATTTATTCTGATGTTTTCAAATTTTCAAGAGAATTTATAATTTCGATAAAGAAAATTAGATTTAAGAAAGTGATTAATTGAATGAAATATGCAATAATTATAGAATAATTATAATTCGATAACAGGTGAATTTTAGTACTTTAGTAAACTTGGAAAATGAATTTTTAGCGATAATACGATTCATAAACGTAAATAATTTATATAAATTTTCTTAAATGATTTATTTAACGATATAAAATGATTTACAGTGAATCATATCTTAATGGACTATATCATCCAGTTACATTTTATAAGCACTCCCTCTCTGAAGCTTTTCATCTTATTGATGCTAAAAACTTGTTAATCAAATCTTTATTCTTTTTATAATTTCTCTTGTTTTTCCCTAATTCATTGAATCGTCGTGGCTTATTTTAAAAAATTTTTATTTTATATCACCCATTAAATTTATAAATTTTTCAATAATAATTTTTTAATACAATATTTTCATCACTCTAAATGATTGTGAATAAACTAGAATTTACATCATTCTCACACTTTTTATTATGAATAACTTTTTGTGTTCAATATTCCCAATTAAAAGAAACTATTTTTTAAACACAAATCAATAATTTTTTTTTTTTTCAACAGAAATTTATTTTTCAAATAAATTAGTATTTGTATAATTTTTATGCAGAATTAAAAACATATCATCAAACTTCAATTCAATAATAAATCAGAAACGATGAAAAAGATTGAACGAAGTTCAATACTAGATGTACTTATCAAGAACAATTGGTACAAGGCGCAAATTGTCCTCTCTGATATGTGCTTAACAGTGACATTGTTGGATAATTACTTGAATTCAGTGATAAATAATAATTTTAATAATCGCACTATCAATGAAATTCGAAAAGTACGTATCGTCAAAACTACGCAAGATAATTTTGGAATAAGTATTAAAGGTGGCATAGAAAATAATATGCCGATATTTATTAGCAAAATATTCAAAAATACACCAGCTGATCAAACTGGTCAGTTGAATATAGGTAAATTGGATTTTTGAATACTTAGAATAAAATGTTGATAATTTTTAATTTTTCAAGGTGATTCAATCATAACGGTTAATAATGAAAGTTTAATTGATGCAACGCATGAAGATGCTGTCAGATGCCTTAAAAAGGCAGGCAATATAGCTGATTTAGAAGGTAAGTAAATTTAACGATTATTTTATTAAAAAATTAATGCTTATATTCATCTTCACAATTAATCAGTCAAATATTTGAGAGAGGTCATGTTACAGTACAAGAAAGCTTCTTTATTGCCGGAAATTGGATGGGATTTCAATATAAACAATAAATCAAAAAATTTATCTAACCAATCTATACATAATAATCAAGATATTTATAATAATCACGACAGAACTAGTCAGAAATTACCTAACGATTCATTTTTCTTACCCAAGATTCTATCAGCAACAGGTGCTAATTTGTTTACTAAATTAAAGAGTGATACAAAACTGATACCTCTTTTACTATGTCATCTTTACAAATATTCACAAACCTCATCAAATGATCAAAACGAGACAAAAGACCCTTGTACAATAACCATCTTCTCGCCTGATTTGACAAAATCACTTGTTCTTCGATGTCCAGATGAATTGAGTGCCTTCACGTGGACGTCGGCGATTTCAAATGAAATCCATGAAACAACTTTGAACGCTTTGGCAGAAGCTAATATGAATTTATCATCAATTCTTAATTCATCAACGATAAAATATATGGGTTGGTTGAATGCGAAGGTAAAGTGTTTTGCATTTTTACATTGAATATGACGAATTAAAATTTTTTTTATTAGGTTGATAACAAAGCAAATGAATCAAACTATAGACCTACATTTCTAGTTCTTACTAATAAGGAGCTGTTATTCTTTGATAAAGTGCCCTATACAATTGATAATTGGAAACAGCTACATTCTGTATCTCGATATCAATTAGAGCATTGCAGATTGGTAAAAAAACCAATCGATGAGACAACAAATAAACCGGTACAAATGGTAAACGGTTCTAATCATCATCTTAAAGAAGCAAACAAATCAAACAGTTTTGCCCTTCGTATTGGCACTAACATAGGTGTGATAACAGTGCAATTATCCAGTGATTCATATCAGTCTCTTCTCATTTGGGCTAAGAAGATAATTGAAAGTAGTTGCAATGCAGCAATAGCTTTACAAGAGGCGCAATTCAGTGAGTTTTTTAAAATAAATCTTAACAGATTAAAGATAATTTTCATTCTTTTTTCTTGTTTAGATTGCATATTTGAAGGTAAAAAGTGCGAATTAATCATAAATATTGACACTGGATTCATGGTCAGAAACAGTGAAAATGGAGAAATTCTAATGAAAAAAGATTTTAGTGAATTGATTAATTCTAGTGATGACAATGTAAGATTTGTGACTTTGCAATTCAAAAATGAAAAGGTTTCTAGGGTAAGTCAATTAACACATCAAAGTATTATCATAGATTTTAAATTCAATTTTTTTTTTTTCTTAGGATTTTGATATGCTTCAGCAGCCTAAACCA
>BLXL01011480.1:0-25548 GCA_023170135.1 Acarapis woodi | reverse complement strand
AAAAAAAAAAAAAAAGAAAAAAAAAAAAAATTCGACCGGAAATGGATGCTCGCACCGATGTGAGCACATGGTCTACCGATGAATAGTCACATTCAAGGTCAAAAAAACTAATACGACTATAATGCTTAGAAAATCAACAATCCATTGACACATTTTCTTACAAAATCATTATGAGTATATAATGAATGAATTAAATAAGAAAATGAAAAAAAAATAGAAAGGAGACTAAAAATTTGGAAATATTTGAAAATCAATCTCGAAAATCTTACCTCAAATTCAATACGTCCAAGTGGTTGGTTATTAGCGGTTACATCGAAATAGACCCTAGGTAGAGTCATTTTGTTTGATACTTTGGAAAATGATGACGCTTGAAGGAATCGCTTGAATAGATGAATTTGTGAACTCTCACTGGCTGCTCTTTCAATAAGAGATGGACTATTTATTAGATTTTGACAGATTGTCCGAATGCCTATTCTCATCATTGAACAGAGCATGGTTGTTTCTCACTCTTTGTGCGTTAGTTGGTTGTTTGAAGGGATAGTTAAAGGGGATTAAAAAGAGAATTTACTATATAGTTAATATTTAGTCTAACAATAGAAAAAATTTCGATGTAATAAGCTACTAGGTAGCACATGGTAGCCACCATATATAGTAAATTTAAATATATATCATATTTAATTCTGAGATTATGTAGTGATGTGAGCAGTTTTTATGTAGAAGCATTCAACTGAATTTTGTGAACACGAAAAAATGTTATGTACATTAAAAATTCGACTATATAGAGCTTCAAGTTTTTTAACTGAGTAAATTTACTTAAATTTTAATTTACATGACTTCTTTTGTAAATTACATGTTTTTTACACAAAACATCATCATACATATAAAATCACAAAGGTAAATCACACATTTGTATATTAGTTTAGATGAAATATAGTTGCTTTTGAATTCATGTTTTTTTCAATCACAAAATCATCATACATAATAATTCAAAAGGCGATATATTGCATTCTTTATGTAATGTATGAAGTAATAATCATAAATTACCTTTACAAAAATTTTGAGCTAAAATTTTACACTTTATTTGTTATTTTTTCCAACAATATATTGCTAAAAAAAATCACTTTTGTGAATTTAATAAATTCAAATGATAATTTAGAAATTCACCGGTAAAGCAGCCAAATCTAGATAATTCGGATTATAGACTATTTCGTTTCAGATATATATTTACTAATATATATATTGAATGATTTACAAAAATGATTGTATAAAAATGATGTAGACATAATTTTAGACTATGTCTCAGACTATATGAATAACTTATTGATCTTAAATGAATTCATATTTCATAATATTTGAGCTTAAGATTATCAAGCTGAAGTTGAATATAATCAATTATATACTATATAATTATTTGTTTTATAATTTAAGCATAATATTATTTAATTTATATAATCTGCTAAATTTGCACGCCGTTGAAATATTCAATGTATATTAAGCTAATATTGTATTAAATTTACATGAATTGAAAAGAATTATATTTCTTATCTTTCGACCAAATGATCGAAAGATGTTTGACTCATTCGAAGTGCATTATGTAACACAAAAGCAACTCGTTTAAAAGTAGAATGAAAATAAAAATAGTTTTTTTTTTTATAAAGCAAAATTTCGTCGCGAGCTAAACTTATGGATACAAATTTTTTAAATTGATTTACATCAATAACCGACTAGACATGCAAATTAAAAAATTATTTTGAAAAAAATTAAAAACACCTTGAAATCAAAAACGTTAGATAAGATATCAGGTGTTGTCTATAAATTTTAGTTTACAATTATATAAAATGCAATTGAGATTTTTTTTTCTACCCTTTAATTATTATGAAAAACAACTAAATTTCTAAAAGCAACTAGAACTGATTTTTAATTTGTGTAACTTACATGTATAGATTCAATTCTGATTTAAATTTAAATTTAAATATTAGTATATAATTAATATAAAAAAAAAAAAAGAAGCTTTGAAAATTTTACCTAAAAAGTTCTATTAGTTGAGAATGTATATATAAGCAGTTTAAGGTGTATATATATGTCTCTGTTTGGCTTAAAAATAATTGAAACTTAGTATAAACATTCCTATGCATACCATGTAAAAGGTAAACTAATGTAAAAAGTAACCTTATCTAAAAAGCGTTTCTAAAAGCCTAAGGCATTTAAAGGGTAGAACATGCAATCAATAGATCAATTTTTAGACAAAAGAAATTCCATTGCTTCCAGGTAAACTAGGGGCTTTTAATTTTTTTTCAAATAATTTTAGCATATTTCTAGTATAAAAATCAGTTTATAACGAGGAGAAATTATATAAATTTATGTTCTAGAAAGCAAGTTTTTTAAAAACCAGATTTAAATTACTTTGAATAGAGGGAGAAATAATAGGCTGCAAAGATCATATTTCCACTAAACATTGTTTGGAGAACTGTTTAATATTATTCAAAATATATTGCAATTCACAAAAGGTGTGCCAGTTTATCGTATATAGTTAAAATGACTCATTGGCTAATAATTACTTAAAGACGCTTAAAAAATTGCTTGAACAATTTTTTGAATTATAAAATTTACTTAGGCATGGATGTTATTAAGCTTCTTGAAAAAAAAAATGCTAATAAATAAAAATAATTTTGAGGTTACTTCTAGCAAGATAAACATTGATTTTACTTAAAAGAGTAGATTAAACATTTCAATTTATAGTTGTTATGGGCATTAATTTATTTACAAAAATAACTGATCCAGAAGATTGCAATTAATACTTGAATAACACAAAAATACACATTGAATTAAAAACCTGTTAGATTCATCTATCAAATTGTGAGCATTCGTAATCTTAAAATTCACATTGTTAATTAAATAATTCGAATTACTAACTCTGATAAAAATAGAAAAACGGAAATTAAAATTGATAAACTGATGAAGTCGAATCATTGCTCAATATTAGTATTTCGAGTATAATTAACGAAAAAAAATTAGTTATTTGATAATTGATTAAAAAAAATTTATGTTTTTCATGTGACTAAAAATTATATTACACATATTTAAATGTTATAACAAAGTTGTTTGACTCACTTCAGTTAAATTTTAAAAAAAAATTATTTGTTCATTAAATTAAAGATAATAATGTAAACTGTTTTCTATTTGAAAATAATTTTTTTTTAACAATTAATCGTAATTGCTAATAGATCACACAAGTGTAACACTACAACTAAATGAATAATAAAATCATCATTAAATCTTTTAATTCAAAAATTTTCAAAAATTAGTTACTTAAAATTCAAAAAAGAGAATACGAAAAAGTTAGCATCAAAATTTCTGTCTTTTTTTAGATAAAATTAAACTCTTAATTGACCCGTAAATCTCATTTTCGAATCTCACAAAAAAAATTAAACATGGAAAGTTAAATACTAAGTAAACCACTAAATGATTAGGTTAAGTTTTTGAATTATATATTTAATATTGCTTCAAGAAAAGATTCGATTTTATATAAATATTGGTTAACGAAAGTACTGATTGCATAATTTTAAAGAATATTTACAAAATTTTTATATTTTGAATTAGTTGTGCAACAGGTTAAAAATTTATTAGATTTTCGGTCATTCAAATAAATTCGAACGAATTTACAAGTCATAATTTAAAAAATTTTAAGGGATGAAATTAGGTAATTAGTTTATACAGACAATCAAGTGTTCAGTTCACTTGATGCAATTCCTAAAATGATTTTAATCCATCAACCATTTGATCAAAGACTTTTTTAAAGAAAGATGAATATGAAAACGCAATAAATCTTTTACCATTGCATAAAGCACCTGTAGAGAAAACTTGATGTTTTTATAAATCTCAGGACTTGAATGGAACAGCAATGGACATTTTTTTTTTTTTTTTGAATGAATCATATGCCCTCAAAGTATCAAATTTTACCTTTAAACCAAGATTAATATTTAGTATTTTGAAAACATATAATTATATAGTCTATTATATATAAAAATAAATTTTCATTAAATGCCTAAGTAAACAAGTTCAGATAAGTATGTTCTGAGTAATAGTAACAATATAGTGATATTCTTAAAAATTAATGTTAAAAGGGAAATATTTCAAATAATTATAATAAAAAATTACCTGACATTATCGATTTTTGAAATAATCCCATTTATCAGGATTAGTTTAAAGACTATTCAAGCAGATATTTTCTAAATTTTTGATAAATAAAAAATATACTAACTTTTATCTAATTAATAATTTTTTTTTATTGCGTTTTGAAGGTAAAACTATGTTTCAAAGATTGAAAAAAAAAAATAATGATTCGAAAAATTTCTACATTCGAAAACGAAATATTTTACAATTCCTTAAAATTCTTTAGAATTCATCAAAATTCATGAAAATTCATGAAAATCCATGAAAAATCATAAAAACTCATGAAAATTCATTAATAAAATAATTAAAGTTTAAAAACCATTTTTCAAGAAATTTTACTCATCACATATACCTAAAAATGTTAAATAAATTCTGAAGGGCACTATATTTTTAAAGAATCTGAAAATTTCTTAGAAAACTGAAAATCATTTTAAAATTTACTTACCTTAAAAAAATTGCAAAAAATCACCTAATTTCATGAATTTAAAACTTGAAAAGGCACACCGAATTTCGATAAAAGTTGATTAGCACGTGTTCGTCTTATCTCTGGTTCGATTCTAGATGTCTCTCGATTCGATGAAATATTCTGCAGAGCAAAATATTAGTCACTAAAGTTGAACAATAAAAAAATTTGTTATAAATCCGACTGTAGGAAAAGGTTTGAATTGATAAGCTAATTTTAAATTTAAACTTTAGGAATAAAGATTCAACAAAAAATAATCAATAAATTTGAGATGCTTGAAATTTTTTTGAAAAAAAATTTTGCATTTATTCACATTAAAATTTACATCTCAATTTGCTTATCAAAGTTTTAAAAATTTTATAAATTATAGTAATTTAGTGCGAAAATATAATACAAGATTTTTACTTGTAATTTTTGTTCAAACTAACGTTAACTTAAACTGTTTCAAAGTACAATTTAAAATATTTTAAGTAATAATAAAATTTCAAAATATTCAATGAAATTTGAATCGAACGTATGTCGATCTTAAAGCCATCATTTCAGATTTGAACCGAAACAATCGATTTAATTTAACAATTGAGCCTATCGATCATAAAATTTTTTTTTATCTTTTTTACAATTTCCAATACCAATTCATATAATGTAGTTTGATTTTTTAAGTCTATTGACTTGTAGAGCTATGAAAGATAATAGATAAGATCTGTTATTGGATAATCCTAAAAAAAAAGATTTATAAAAATTTTAAATGTATAAAATTTTATTAAATTATTAATCAGATAAGAATAAGAATATCATTTTATTCTATATTAAATTAAGATATTGATAACTCTATTATTTTAATCGATGGATAGAGTGCAAAGATAGAGATTTTTTTTTCTCACATAAAATAAGCTTTTTATTATCATACTAATTATTAGAATTGAATTTCAAGAATCGAAAATTTGAAATTACCGTGTAGTGTATATATAATTATAAGATAAGTTGAATAATTGAGTGTTTTAGAATTTGAATTGAAAATTAAATGGATAAAGTTTATAAATTTTTCAAATCAAAAATATCATTTCAAACCAACTTTAATTTAAAATTAGGTTTGCATAGATAGTAAATTAAAGCACTTTTTAAAATTTATTTAGTCATTTGCTTATTATTAGGTCAAATAAATAAAATTATAAAGACAGTCACATATTTTTTTTTATTTTAATAATTTGTAAGTGTTTAAAATTAAAAACTTGAGAATTTATTTGATAATAAAAAATAAAAAAAATCATTTCATCATGTTAAAATTTTTGGGATAAATTTATTTTTACTAAGTATTAAAAAGAACAAGGATTGCGAATTAATATTTGAATTTTTTTGATATTTGATCATAAAAATTAAAGTTAGTTACAAACAATTATTGCAGCTATTAAAGATAAATATGCAGTCTATAAAAATGAATTGCTTTTCATTTAGAATCTTTAAATTAATCTTATTGTGTTAACAATCATTGACTACTAATCAATCAAATGTCATATTAAATCACATAATCATTAGACTGATATTGTTAGATGGTTTTTATTTAGGTAATATTAAAAATTCATCGACCGAATTTGAGCCTCAAGTATCTAGATTAATTAATTCGTATAAATTTTTTATAGAAATACTTGATCTTTTTATAAAATGAAACATTTTTGGACCATCTTAAAATTAGTATAGGAAACAAGTCATATAAAGATGAGGTGTGTTTGATTATTTTCAGGTGATAGCTAGCCGATAACTGGTTAATAGATTCAAGTAAATTATTTGAATAAAATATATAAAAGTAAAATTTTACATTTTTTTTTATTTCTTTGAAGTATTTTACAGCTAAATATTTTTTGATTTGATGTTTTTAGCCTGAAAAAGAAATGATTACTAAAAGATTACATACATATATTAAGTTTATTGGAATTTCTAATTTAAAAAATTTTATTTGTTAAAAATGTTTTTGAAACAAGACACCAATTATATTAGTAGGATTAATATGACTAAGAATTTAGTGAACAGTCTCCATCATAATTAAGATAGTTATGATAATAGCCTAACATTGTCTATCATAGAATTATAGTTACCATAGTTGAGGTAACTATATATAGGTCAACTTATGATCTTCAAATAATTCCTTCTCTATTTAATTGATCATAATATAAAGTTGATAAAACATCAATGATGTTGCACAACAAATGATGCTCACATAAAGGTATACGAAAAACTTATTTAAATTTTTTTCTTGTGTGTCTTCAATTTCATTTTTATTAAATAATTCAAAGCGAGCACAGAAGTTTCTAAACAATCTGTTTATAGTTTTTTGATTAACAAGTAATTCAATAATCAAATATTCTAGTCCGAAATTTTTGAAAAAATCTAAATTTTCAATATTTTAAAGGCCAAGCTCGAATAAAATGATGTTAATCATATATAGGTTCTTGTTGCATGGTTATATAATTCTTTAATTATTGTTGATTACACATATTAAAAATTTTATTTATAGTCGTAGACTGTTATAGTTGATTTTAGTTTTTTTAAATCGCAAATTCTAAAGGTATAATTATAAGAGCGAAAGTTTATTTCTCAAGGAAAAATTTATTTAAGATTGAATATATTGCTTATCATTAAAGACCTTTAGAACTTTGGGCTTTGATTAGAAAAGTCCATTCAAAGCTCATCTAAAAACTAAATAATGAAAGGCTAATCTGACCACTCTTTGATGCATCATTAAATAAACTGCAATAATGAGTACCTTGATTTCTCTTAATTGAAAAGTAAATCACTTTAGGATTAATCAAATTCTCTCGATTTCATCATCTTTGCAGTGTCTTATATTCTGATAATTTTCATTTTGTTTTATAAATTCTTAAAATTTAATTCTTATTTAAAAAATTTTATTCTGTTAAATAATGTGAAAAGTTAATTAGTGAAAATCTGAAATACATTTAGATGAAAAAAATAAATGAATTTCTAAATTCCGAACTTTGATTAATATTTGAATTCATTTTTTAATAATAATATCAACAGTTTTAATAATCAAAGTTTCTAAATTTTTTCTTAAATTCAAATAAAATAATTGACAATGATGAATTACCTTTCATTCTATATCTGTTGTAAAGATGTAAATATTGTTCTAATGAAATTTTCATCTGATCATCTTATTTTTATTGTTCGTTTGATACTTTATTATATCGTTCAGATATTTATAAATATTTTTTTTGAAGTCAAGATTACTTAAATTACGAACTTTCTTGAAAACAAATTTCATTCAACCATTCAAAAAGAGTCATTTTTGAAATAATTTTTTTGCTCCCAAGATAGTTTTGATTTTTAATGCCCAAAAATTTATATTTATTTCCTGAATGAAAGACCAAATCGGAAAAATAATATAAACTTTGAATAACTTAAAAATCATAAATAAAATTTTAATACTAATGCTCATCAATAATTCTTTTAAATCTCTCGAAGCGAATTATCTCAAATGGTTTCATTTTTTTTTAAGGTTAAAATCTTAAAGAATTTTAATTATTTCTCAAATTTGATCGCGATAAATTTCATTTAAATGGTAATAAATATTTGATCTTAGAAATACATCTATTTTTTTAAGAAGAAAATTTTAAAAAGTTTAATTCAAATAATAATGAGTCTATATTGTTTGATATAAATAATATAAATAAATAAATGGGTTCAAACTAGACGAGGAGAGAGGACATGGATTTTGGGTATCAAAGTGACTAAAATCATCATTATGGATGATATTTTAAAATATCTTTGAAATTTTAAATTTTATTATTTAAATAATGATGGCTTTGTTGTCGTATTACGATATAATATATCGTAATAATTCAAATGAATTTCAAAATTTTCTAATGGATAAAAATAGCTTAACCGTTTGATGTGCTAATTGAAATTCAATTTCGATTTAATTTTTTAAGAGTCATTTTAATAGACTTGTTTTGATAAACTTCGAAGAAAGCGCGCGAAATATTGCTTGATTTTATCTTAATAAATGAAAAAATTTATAGTTGAAAAATAAAGTAAAAGTTATTCTTCAAAAAAAAAGTAACCGTATTTTAAATGCTTTTCTAAAAAATTGCTTTCAGATATATTTAAATTAGATGGTTTGTGTCTTGAATGATTCAAGCATCATATTACAGAATAATTTTTCAAGAAATTTCTTTATCCTTACATTTTACAGCATATTTATTTGTAATTTCTAGCATATATTCAGTACATTAAAGCTATGTTGAAACTGAACATTTTTATGTTTACAATAATATAATTGAGATAAAAATAATATTAAATAATGTTTGTTTTTTTTAATCTATTTAAGCTACTTACCGTAAAATTATTGAAAAAAAAAAAAACGGAAAAATTGATTTAATCAGATTTAAAAATATCAAATGGTATAAATAATTTTATTAAATTTTTTTAAGAAAAGCTAATGTAAAGATAATGTAAAACCCGTTAATAAAAATTTTTTATTCTCCAAAGTAAAATAAATTTTTTTTACATAGACTATAATTTACAGTGAGTCAAAATTGAGTTAAAGATTATTAGGTAAAATTTTTTTTCCTAATTAATCATCAAATTTACAATTACTATTTTCATTTTGTTAATGATTTAGAAAAATAAAAATTGTAAATTTTTTCTCTTGAAATATATTAGTGCAGAGATTCGTTAAATATCTTTTGGTTCTAGTGAACAAAGAGAGGCTAAAAAATTTTAGTAAAAATAAAATTGAAAATGATGAAGCTTTCGATCATCTGTTCACTTCAAACTGAGAGCGAGAAACGACTTTAGAATCAGATGAAAATAAATTACTCTATTTAGAACTTAGAATAGAAGAAGTTTAGTACATGAAGATCACTTTTACATCGTATGTGATTTTATATGTTCGTATAGCCCTCGAATATTCATTGAATCTCATAAATATTTGAGTGTATTTAAGGTCACATGCTCACCGTGTTCTAACGTGTTTTTAAAACGAATAAATTCTAGCCGGTTCAGCAAGCCGTTTCAGTTATTGAGTTAATTTGGAATATGTACTTTCGTATATTACATTATTTGTAGAAAGATTTTAAAAATTTTCAGTTGCCTTGTACACACACAAACCGTACACAAACTTAGCGAGGCCCTTAGACTGAGTATGCTCAATGAGGGCTTGAAAAAATTCTGTTTCAAAAATTGTAAAAAATAAAAAAAAAAAGAAAATAATGAAAAAAAAACAACAAAAGTTCAGACGTTTTTTCAGTTGTTCTTGTGTTTTGTTTGCGAACTTAGTAAAAAGTGTAGAATTAACTCAATTAGCTTATTGTGTATCTTGATTAGCTGAAATTTAAACATAATTCCGATAAATTTTTTTTCGAATTCTCTATTGCTTAACGTTAAAATATTAAGTTTCTCAATGTTTTCGCTAAGTGGTCGATGTGAACAAACCCTTTTTTAACTACAACTAAATAAATGTTAAATATTACTTACAAATTTGAAATTGAAAAATTTTTTATTTTATATTCATAAATGTTTAGGTATTTTTTTTCTTATTCTTAATGTTATTTTTATCAAAGCCTTATATCGAAGTAAATGTCATGCTAAAAATATTGAATGCGAGTTTGAAAAAAATCAAATTATAACTTTTTTATGGACTATTTCAAAAAAAGAATATATATTGTTTTTTGATGAAAAAATATATAATTGTTTAAATGAAGAAAAAATTTTTAAGAAAAATTATAATCAATTTAATGTGAAATGGATGTTGAATTGATTAAAATAAAAAATATTCTAATTTGCTATAAAAATATATTTAAATCAAGTTTGATTACCTTGCTTTACAGATAAATCAACAATTTTTTATTAAAGTATCTAGTCACAATAGTTGACTTCCTGATTAAATTTTTTAATAAAAAAAAATTAGCATATTGTGTAGCTGCCAGTGAAATTTGTGCTATTACCAATCAGCATCCTTTTTTCATGGTGTTTGTGTCTACACTTCTTCTTACTTATATAGAGGACAGTTGGCCAACCGGTATATATACAATTGTTTGATATTATATTTTGTAAATGACTAGTGAAGGAAGTAATCTCATAATTTCATTGTTTTAAATTCTAGATTATTGACCTCAACTACTTGAGCTTTAATTGCCATTAATCTATTCAATTGTTATTCAATCGCCTCCACACTCACACATTCAATAATCATATTAAAGGGGGAGTGAATACAAATAATGTTTTATTTCGTCTCATATTAATAATCAACAAATATGTTTATAAGTAAAATCAATTATAAGAACGCAAAATTAAATTAAAGCGTACAAATATTTTTATGAATCAGCCTCAAATTACTTAATATAAATTTTGAATGAAGTTTTAAAAAAAATTTTTTTTCAAATCTTTGTTACTCAAGTATCAAAAAAATAAAATTATGTAATTTATTTTGATTTGTGTATGCACTATTTAACTGTTGAATATATTGGATAATTTCAACAGGTGCGTCTATTGATTTTTGAACAATCTTGTACATATAATTACTTATCAAATGACGGATGCCAAATATTAGAAATTCATTTGTAAATTTTTCTTGTCAATATTTGCATTAAAAAGCGAAAAGAATGTTAATTTGTTTAGATAAGCAAAAAGAAGGCCCTTTAGGCATTCATGTATTACCTTATTGTGATGATGATGAACAATGTGAAGGTAACTAAAAAGTTTTACAAAAAAGTTAAAATTTCTAAATTAATCATACCTCTTTTTTATGAAAATCATATACATTTATTAAGGTCTCATTATAAAAGAGATTGTAAAGGGAGGTCGAATTGATCAAGATGGTAGATTTTCTGTTGGTGATCGTATAATTGAGGTAAATGATCAAACCTTATTGAATGTTAATTTCGAATCTGCCCAATTACTAATTAGTGAAGCGCTAAAGGATAATCAGCTAAAATTGAATATTGTCAAATATTCACGTAAAAAACAAATAAACCATAATATGCCAAATTTTGATTCTAATCATCAAATAAAACATCAAACTAATAATCAAAATAATAATTTAGATGGTAATAAGGAGAGTAGCCAAATAAATAATCAAATAAATAATAAGATAAACAATAAGATAAATAATCAAAATAAACTGATTCACAACATTCCAAATTCATTTGTAACAAATCGACAATCAGACGAACGACTCATTGATAGTATTCATGTAAACAAAGAATCAAAAGAAAAAATACATGAGAATAATTTTGATGAATCAAATAATACTAAAATGAATCAGCCAGAAAATAAGTCAAAATATTCAAATGAAGTGTCGCCTGATGATTACACATTAGATGCTTTCAAACGAAATAGTGTATTTAATGCCTCAAATACTCGACGAATAGGCAAAAAGTATCATATACGTCTCATCAAAGATCTTAATGGTCTTGGTTTTTCGATCACAACTCGCGATAATCAAGTGGGACAATGCCCAATCTATATTAAAACAATTTTACCTGTTGGTGCAGCTAAAAAAGATGGAAATCTTAAAGGTGGTGACCGTCTGCTTGAAGTAAATGGTATCGAAATGACTGGTAAAACTCACGACGAAGCATTGAAAGGTAAGAAAAAAATGATTCAAAAATAAATCTTTTTCATTTAAAAACCACTTTTTTGTCACATTTAGTGTTACGTGATATTGAAACTGGACATACTGTAGATCTAATTGTTTCGAGACAAGAAAATAATTTTGAACGCACATCTACTCAATCTCCATTTATCGACAAAATTAACAATGAGCATGACATAAACACAAGTCTAAAATTACCTCGACAATTGCCTGTTGATAAAATCGATTCAAATCAACTCGATCTTACAAAAACAAGAGAAGTGCTTAGTTTTAATATACCATTAAATGATACTGGATCAGCTGGTCTAGGTGTCAGTGTAAAAGGCAAAACAAGTACATCGAATAGCAAAAAAAAATCAACTGATCTTGGCATTTTTGTAAAGAACATATTTAGAGGAGGCGCAGCCTACAAAGATGGTCGTCTGAAACCAAATGATCAATTAATCAGCATAAATGGCGTATCATTATTGAATTCAAACAATGAAGAAGCAATGAACACCTTGAGAAATGTAATAAAAGATAATGGAGGTGTGAACATATCTTCAAATTCAATAAATTTAGTTGTTGCACGTGTAACTGAACCGATGGAAAATCCAACAAATTCACTATTAAGTAATAATTCGATGACCTATGCAAAAGATGAACTTTATGACACATTCGGCTCTCGATCAAACGATATGTTTCATCAACGAAACATGTCAACAATATCATCAGATTCAATAAAGCTTAATTTTTATGAGCAAAATTATCAACCATCAGATCAAAATGATTTTACCAATCACCCACAGACAAAATTGACAAGTGAAGATTTCAATGAATTGTATAATTTGAATCGAAAATCAAATATCTACAATGGTTTTCATTCAAAAGATAGTTTGACTGATTCAAATGAACAATTTACCATTTCTACACCTGTGAAAACGTCAATGAAAAGTGATTTCACGGACAATTTAAATGAAATGAGTATTAACAAATTAATAAATCAATCGAATCGAACTGATGTACTCATAGAAAATGATCAAGAGAACAATGATCCAAATGCGTATCGTAATGATTATTTTATAAACAAAACAATTAATAATGAACAATTGAATGAATCATCAGACCAGAGTAAGGACAGTCAAATGATGAATTTGAGTAATGTAACAAATCAATTATCATTGAATGATGACGATGCTATAGTATTCAATTTTCAGCGTGATGGTATAGGACGACAAAGTATGTCTGAAAAACGTTACGCGCAGTTGGATGCAAAGAATATGGACACATTTAAACGGGCCAAACAACGCAAATTACAATCTGAAAATGTGAGAGCAAAAGAGCCTAATTTAGAAAAAAATACATTCCCGAAAAGTTTAAGTAATTGCGAAGAAAATTTAAGTGAACCACAATCTAAACGACGATTGTCTCGATTTCCAACTAATTGCTGCTGCTTTAATGAACCACAAACCTACTCACAAAGTTCACGTAGTTCATGTCCATATCATTCAACTTCATCTCAAACAGATCAGACAATAAGTTCAACTCAGGACGACTTTTATTCTTTTAATTCGACAGGAATTAAAACATCGACTGATAAGTCGAGCTTTCGTTTCAATCAACAGCCCACTCCATTTACACTTGCCAAAATGAATCAACAAACAAATCAATTAACAAATCATCGGGAAAACTTCCTAAACAGACCAATCAATCAAATGAATAATCAAATGAATAATCATGCAAACTGCTTAAGTAATCAAAAATCAATTTATGAAATGAATGGTATGTCTAATTCGAATTTAGGTTATAATAGAAATAATTGTATTACATCGCAATTTGATTCATGGTTGGGTATGAAAAAGTCGAGTAGTTTAGAAAGTTTACAAACAATGATGCATGAAATGAAAAAAGAAAATATTAATTACAATGCGAATCAAGCATATAATACGATGCGACGACCAAATAAAGTAGCACGTAATACAAACGATAGTTTCAGGAATGCGATTGACAAATCATACGAAGATCGTGTGGATAATTTGGCTATGGAAACAGGTAGATTTTAGCATTCAAATATAAATATTGAAAAATGTAAAATGAATTTTATTAAAAAAAAATTTCTTTTTTTTCTAAGTAAATGAAGAATTTTTTGAGCCTAGTTTTATTCCATCAAGCAATCAAACCTTGGTAAAACAATTGAAAGAAAATGTTGAGACTAATCAATCGAAACCATCATCTACATCGCTTGGTACTACGCTGTCTAATGGTGCAAACGAGATAGGTGATGATGAAGTTAGTTTAATTAGAAGGCGAAGCACTGGTAGTTCTAAGAAAAAAGTGGTTGGTTCAGGTATTTTGAGGACACTATTTCGTTTTGGCAGCAAAAAGTTTAAAGATAAAGATAAACAGACGAAATGTAACACACCACAACAAATTAAGAAAGAATTAGAGGAAGAAGTTGAGAAGATAAGAGCACGTAAAGCCGCATTATATGAACAAGAGATTATACAAGAATATTATAAAAGATTAATTGATCAGCAAAAATTCCAACAAATGATCAACCAACAAATGCAACAACGACAACGAATTTTGAATGAACCTACAGCTAATCAAACATCAACACTTAAAAAATCTATTTTGCAACAAAATTCTTACAAAAAATCCGAGCAACCCAATATGAAAAATCTCTATGTATTAGATAACCCGAATCTATCAAATTATTTGAACCTGCAATCAAATTATGTTCATCAGCCTAATTCGGAGCGGCAAAATCATTTTATTATGAACAAACAAATGACTAATTATGGAGTAAATAATTACCTACAAACTGGTAATAGCTTGCAAAATAGCTCAAATATTGGATTAAATGCTAATGAGAATCCTAAATCGAGTTACTTGGGAGGCTTCGAAAACAATATTCCAATTAATCAAAATGGAAATGTTAATGGTCAATACAACACCTATCATAATCAGGAACTCAATAGAAAGGTAAATAAATTCGTCAAACATTTTAAATTATATTTTATAATTCTTATCTTTAATTTGACTAAAATTTATATTTTTCTAAAGAATTTCACAAATATTCATGTGAATGCCAAACATCATCAATCTAACCTTAAGGACAAATCAAATGTATGTGTTAATTTATAACTTTTCAATGTTCGAGGCAAAAATTTCGAACCTTCATTAATTTTACTATTTATCTTTTAATTTAAGCGAAAATTCGAAACGTATAATTATGATCTTAAGGATGCGATGCAAAGGTAAAAATTTTAGTTGACTTTCCGTTTCGTTTTTGCATGTTTTTTTGGAAATTCTCTAAATTAGTCGATTAAAAATTGCTATGAACTCTCTTTTCGACTTTCAGACCAGGTAGTCGTGTGGCAATCAATTTAAATGAAGATTTAAATAATTACGTTATTACGGTAGCTCGGAAGAGTAATAATACGCAAGAAGTGAGCGGGCCATACGTTTAAAATGAGAAGAAAGACGAAAAGTATTTTTTTAACTAATCATACTCAATCACATTCTCTTATATGTACATAAATTTCCATTTTTCTAAATCATTCACGACCTCGATTAGTACTAGATTATTGTTATAGAATTTAGATGAAAGCCAAAAAATGTAACTATTCCCACAAATTTTTTCCAAGTAAAGAGTAATAAAAATAGAATAATTTTTTTGTCAAAATCGCTGAAAAATATTTAGCATTTTAGATTGATAAAATTTATGTTTATTAGAAAATTCAAGTAATTTTTTAAATTAATTACAAAAATGAAAAAAAAATTTTGGTAAATGATTGATCGAAGATGCAAATAAAATTTTACAAATCAAACTTCGAAATAAACCTCAATACAAATTCAATTTCGAATGAATAATAAGAGAAGCGAATTCAAATCGCAATATCAAACTTAATTGTAAAGATGTCACGAAAATTAAATTATTAATTTAATTTAAATATCAAAATCAAAAAGTTATAAAGTTTATTTTAATCTTTGTATTTCAAGTACTTGATTCGCATGCGCATTCTATCGATGTCGAATTCAAATTTCGCGGTTTTTGTATAAAAATTATTAACTTTGTTTATTTTGTTTTGTGAAAATAAAAAATAAATTCAAGAAATTTAGATTCATAATTTGATTAATTAAGTTATAATTTTGACTAAATCATTTTTTTAGATAAATTTATTTAATCAATAATTTTGTTAGCAATGGGCTCAGTAGAGATTGAGTCACAGGATGTTATAAGACTGATTCAACAATATTTAAAAGAAAACAATTTGTTTCGAACATTTGAATCCTTACAAAAAGAGACCGGTATAAGTCTAAATACAATCGATTCAATAGATACATTTAAACAAGATATAATACAAGGACATTGGGATACTGTACTCAAAGTGGTTCGAAATATTAATTTGCCAGAAAAGAAACTTATCGATCTTTATGAGCAAATTGTTATCGAATTAATAGAAGCACGTGAACTTGGTGCTGCAAAAAGTTTGTTGCGACAAACCAATCCAATGATCAAACTTAAGACTGATAATGCGGATAGGTAAATTAAATGATTGGAAAGTGTGAATCTTTTAATTAATTTTTTTCGTTATGTCAAAAAGATATTTAAATTTGGAAAATTTATTAGCTAAAAGTTATTTTGATTCGCGTGAGGCATATCTAGATGGAAGTTCAAAAGAAAAGCGAAGACAATTCATTGCTAATCAACTATCGAATGAAGTCTCAATTGTTCAACCATCTAGATTATTGACATTGATTGGTCAAGCATTAAGATGGCAACAATATCAAGGTATGATTATTAATTATTAAATTATCATTTACTTTAAAAAATTTGAAAACAAATGCTTTTTTCAGGATTGTTGCCACCAAATACAACGATTGATCTGTTTAAGGGAAAAGCAAAGATGAAAGAACTTGAAGAGGAAGAGGTTTCTACTAATCTAAGTAAAACAATAAAGTTTGGTGAAAAATCTCATGTTGAGTGTGCGATCTTTTCGCCAGATGGTCAATTTTTAGTTACGGGTTCCGTTGATGGATTTATTGAGATTTGGAACTATATAACAGGTAAATTACGAAAAGATTTGAAATATCAATTACAAGAAAGTTTTATGATGATGAAAGAAGCTATACTTTGTTTGGAGTTTAGTAAAGATAGTGAAATGTTATTATCAGGCAGTCAAGACGGAAGTCTAAAATGTTGGCGAGTTTCTAATGGTCAATGTTTGCGTAAGATTGAAAATGCTCATTCAAAAGGTATAACGAGCATTCATTTTTCAAATGATCTTTCTCATATACTTACATCTAGCTTTGATTTCACAATAAGAATACACGGTATTAAATCAGGTAAATTACTAAAAGAATTTCGTGGCCATACATCGTTTGTCAATGAGGTTATTTATGCAAATGATGGTTATTCTTTAATTAGTGCATCATCAGATGGTTCAGTGCGTACATGGAGTTTGAAAACCACTGAGTGTATAAATGTCTTTAAAACTCAATCGGTAGGCGGTGTGAGTTCATTTGAACTTACCGTAAACACAGTTAAATTGAACCCTCAAAATCTTGATCAATTTCTTGTTTGTAATCGCAGTAACACAATTTACATTATGAACATGCAAGGCCAAGTACTCAAAACATTTACTAACGGTATAGAAGAAGGTGGCGAATTCATTTGTTGTACATTTTCACCCAAAGGTCTGTGTTTTTATAAATTCTATTTGAAATTTTTTTTTTTTGATAATTTAATTTACAATTTTTACTTTATAGGTAGTTATATATATGCACTAACCGAAAATTCTTTATTATGTTGCTTTAATTATAAAGAAAATAAGCTAGAGAATACTGTAAAAGCACATGAACAAGACATTATTGGTGTTGCACATCATCCATTTCAAAATTTGGTCGCAACATATGCTGAGGACGGACTTCTTAGACTTTGGAAAAATTCATAGTTAATTTCAAAATAATTATAAATTATGTTTTTCAATATTTTATCTATGAATACTGTAATGAGAATTTTCAGAATGTGATCATAAATATAGAATTTGCAATATTTGTAAGATAAAAATTTTATACATTTGTTCTCATCAATATTTCATCAAAATTTTTTGCTTTTTTACATTAAAAAATTTTTCACCTTATTTTATATTAAAAAAAAATTAAGAAGTTACACATTTTAAAATCAGAAATGAAATGTTTTATTGAAGAACTAATGCATAAAAGATTGTAAAGATAATTTACATGTTTTTTTTTAATTAAGTGATTGCTATATTTAATATCACATATGAAAACACTTAAAAGTTTGAAACTATTGTCCGATTAATTGGTTCTTAAAAGTACACAGATATGCTTGAAAATGACTACATATTAGAATACTAAAGTATCGGCGACAAATCGACAAAATTTCAATAGTTTTCTTAATGACTAATCAAGCCATTGAATAAAATCTTGAATTGATGTTAAAGGAAGTGAAAAGATAATTCTAAAGATTATAGTGATGAACAGATGAAAACGATGGCCAAAATTATTTCATAAAAAAATAGGTTTATTATAAAGATGTTCAAAAATCATTCTGAAAAAATTGATCATATATCTATAAAAATTGATCGCACCATTCTGATAGACACTGATAACAATCTTTAGCTTGTTTAGCATTCGCATTACAAATATCTTTTAGCCAAGTAGTAAATAAGCTTTCATCTTTTTTTAAGATCAAATATTGTCCAAGTACAACATAAGCCTATGTAATTAAAAAAAATACGGAATTAATGAATGTAAATTTATAAATATAAGTCGATTAATTTTTTCATATTTTGTTTCCTGACTAATCATGATTAAATAAATTAAAATAAAAAAAAAACATAGAAAAAAACGGCTAATCTTAATAATAAAAGAAAACTTTTAAGAAATCAGTCTAATTGTCATTTGATCATAAAAAGAAATTAAGAATGCAGATAGAAATAAAAATTACCTTGTCAAAACCCTTTGCCTCTAGACGTTTACCGAATGTCTCTCCAATGCCAGCGATATCAGTGACAGGCTTTTCACCCATTGGTTCAGAGATAAAATTGTTATGTTTTTGAGAAGTGGTAGACATTGTTGTTTTGAGATTTATTGAAATGATAAAAACAAGTCTAAAAACAAGATGCAATCCTTTGTTCTTGTAAATAATAGAAGTGAATGATTATTTTATTCAAATCAAATGTTAATGTATGTAATCACACATTAGAAAATAATGCTCTCGTATTAAATAAAAACAAAATGCGATTGGACGGATCTTAAGAATGATTTATTTTTTTTATTTTTTTAATCTTTCCTAAAAACAACAATATCTGTGCATACAGAGAAAAAGAGAGAGCACTAGTTGGAAAATTTTACCAGAACCAGGGGGAGAAGGCAGGCATTTATTTCATTTGAAAAATTCATAAATTTTTTCCGAATAAAGAATGAATTCATAAATTTCACATAAAAAAGGTCGACACATGTGTTGAGGTCGCCTAACAAAATGGAAAATTAAATAGTAAACGCAGGCGTACATGACTATCTATCTTTAATTATTCATATATGCTTACATATGTCTTATATTTAAAATATCTTAGGCCTTAAATCCAAACAAATGAATTGTCAAAAAAATTACCAAAATAGACTTTTTATTTGGCAATGCAAATTTGTAACTCATCCCGAAAATTTTTTTATGAAGAAATAACCCCTTGATTACTAACGCTTACTAAAAAATTCAAATTTTCAAATTTATTTATATTTATTTATATCATTAATCAAATAAATTTATTTAAAAAAGTTTTGTAAGAATTTTTCTCCATTTCCGCATTTACATAATTTAAGATTGCGAAATTGATTATTAACAATTATAAATGCTAAAGTTTAGCCAATTTTTTTTTTTGTTTAACAACGAATCAAATTTTCGCAACAAGTGTATTTGAATTTTGATAAATAAACTTTTAATTTATAAAATAAGTAAATTTTAATTTTACAATTATTAAAATTGAATAACATATAAGAAGAACATATTTTGAGTATGAATAATAAATAAAGAAATATCTGTTATCATTGACTTATAGGTGTCTTTAATAAAAATATTAAATTATAAGAAAATTGTCGGAAATGGCAAGTTAAGTAAATCGCAATTGAAGTTAAAACATGAAACGCAAATTGATCAAACTATCAAAATTTGACAAATACTATTTGATGAGAATAGAATAATGAACCTAAAATTCTATTAAAATAAAGGGTAATATTTACACACATGAAAACACGAATACTATTGATTAAAATTCGAATGAGAAATGAGTATTTTGAATGGTTTGAAATTAAACTTTTCATGCTATATAATTTTAAATTATTCACACCTTCGTTACATCAAAGTAGAGTAAAAGTTCATCTTTTCTCAAATTTTCCACTGAAAATAATGCATTCTCCTTTACAGTGAAACCATCCATTGATCTTAAAATTACAGGCGGCTTGTCATCTAATTTTTCGTCAGATTTATCACTTATTTGTATCTTAGCTGCTCCAAACATCAATACATAGTTTGTCACATAGTTCGCAGATCTTTGCGGTGGTTTTTTGAAGAAGGGCTCTAATTTCATGAAACCACTGGCTTGTATATTACCTTTTTTGTCCTTTCGTCTATTCATGAATGCAATGTGCACACCTTTAGATTGCTTTGATTCTAACCAATTTAGTTGATTATGTGAACAATATTCAGCAGCCTCCTGTTTTATTTTTTCACTTAATTCAATCGCACTTTGGCTGAGCTGCTGATGAACTGATATTTCATCGTTCAATCCATAACATATCTTTTTGACATCACTACCTTTCTTTTCGCCGTCTGAATTTAATCTTCTTTTATTTGCCAATTTTTTGCTTTGATTATTGGTAAAATTCTTTTTTCGATTTGTGACAAATCGTTTTTTTTTGAATGGATTATCAATATTAAAACCTTTTTCAATACCATCGATTATCATACATTTCGTTTCTTCATCCAATTTGTATTTCGGCTTTTGACTTCTCCAAAAATCTAATGGACGCATACGTATTCTCTTTGATCTACGTATACCCATCTCACACAATTTTTCATCATTTGGATAAATTACTGTCGGCGTATTATTCTCAAATGTTTGATAATATTTTTGCATTTTTTCTTTAATCACTTTAAAATTTTTCGACTCTTTTTTATTTTGCTTTTCTAATGATTTTTTATTTAAAAAACTTTGATCTTTCACATCAGATAAGTTGAATGAATTTCGATTAACATTTTCTTGTTTTTTTTCTCTATATTCTCCTTCATTGGTCAAACTTTCACTTAATTCATCTATTGTGACATTTAAACTTTCTTCTTCATTCTCTTCTTCGATAGATTCTTTTAACGACGAGAAATGATTTTCCACATCATAACTATTATCTAAATCCGATAAATTATTTTTATCTGAATTATCATGGGACTGGAAGACTTTCTCTTGAATATTATAATCAATTTTAATGTCGTTTTCGCTTTTATTAGGACAAATAACTTCATCAATACGTTCGCTCATCGACTTGCTTATGGATCTAACAAAAGATTTGCAATTCATTTGACTTCCTTTTTCGTTTCGCTTAAAACTGAAATTCGAATTTTCAGATACTTTGAACCGAACTGAATTATTTTTTCGAATCGAACTAGACTTTGTCAATGAACCAAATTTAATATCATCAACCAGAAATTTAGATGTGTCGTCAATACGCGTGGATGAATTTTTAAGGATCGATCTCATTGTGGATATTTGATTTTTTGAATTTGGAATCGATGAGGTTTCCTGAACAGAATACTTCTCAGAAGATTTTTCAATTTTTTCCGATATAATTTTCTTCATTTCTTCGTCATCCGATTTGAATTCAATACTTAGATTATCGCTATCTGATTGTGTGTGTTCACTCAAATTTTCTTTCTTTGATGATGAATGGAACAGAGTTTCATTGATTGAGGGATTGTCTGAACTTAGTCTGGGAGTGCTATGATGGGAATCAGATTTTCTGATGAACTCGATTTCTTCTTCAAATTTGGATAATGAATCTTGTCTATGTATAGATTCATCTTGGTCATCAAACACAATTTCAATATCTCTTACCGTGCTAGAATCTAATCCTATCACAGATATGTCTAGTTCCAAATCAAAATCTTTACCGGATGATTTCAAGCAACTATTTAGCTCATTTTGTGAACATGTTGAATTTAAAACTAGACTTATGTCAGACAAGTCATCAATCTTATGATTACTAGAAACAATATCTTCTTGGCACATTTTTTGAGATGATTTTTTCAAAATGCTTTTTTGTTTCTTGCTTACATTGAAATTTCTCAAAGGTTCTAGATTTTGCGTTTCGCTAATTGATCTATCGTTTATTTTGCTTGATTTGTTAATAGATTGCGATTTCTTCATTTTTTTGCACGATGATTTGATCTGATCAGTAAAATTATCTGTATAACTATTCACTTTTTCTTTTGAGAATTTAGTTGGATCAATAATTGATTTTTCACTTATTAATAAATCAAAATTTAGATTTTTGAATGTTGAACTATCTAACAAACTTTCAATTAATTCGGTTCGTGCGTGCTTTATTGAATTGTCTTCATTAGTTGGTTCAATGATGTGTGCTTTGCTAAAACTAATGTAATCAGCCTTGTTAAAATATTTAGATTTTCTCTTTTTTTTAGTTATTTCATTATATTTAGAATCTAAGAAGAAGTTTGATTGATTGTTTGATTTCTGATTTTCTACATTTGAAACATCTTTTAGCTTAAAATTATTTTGTTTCATTTTGTCAATGAACTCATTCATTATATTTTTTTTTCCCGATTTATTTTTTACTGTTGAATTTAATTTTTTTTCTGATTTTATTGATGATTTTTTGGAAAAATCAATCGACGGATTTTCCTGATTCAAAGTGATGTTTATTGATGTGCAGGATGATTTTTTAGAAGGTTGAGTGAAAAGTCTCTCATTTTCCAATTTAATAGTATCAGTATTTCGATAGATAGGAGAATATGTATTATTTATTTTAAGTGCATCTTCTTTGGAATTATTAAACGATGTTTGAGTGCATTGATTGATAAATAGTGGTTTGAGATCCGAAAAAACGGAAGCACGTCTTTGTGCAGTTTCATGTATTTCCAATGGTGAGTCGAATGGGGACCCATCCGTAATCTTCTGGAATTGATTTGAAAGTAGAAAATCATTTTGTTTTCGTTTATGCGATTCTTCTGGTTCAATACTACAAAAGATGCAAATAAAATTAAAAATAATTTTATGACTAATAATTGTTGCTTTTTAATATAAAAAAACTTACTAATTGATTTGATTGTGCGGAAGATCATATTCATTACGATAAAATGATAAATTGGGACCTGTCAAACTAGTAGTGTTAGATTTCGCGAAAAGGCTGTCATCAGGTAAATAGTAGATTTTTTGTTGATCAAAAACATTTTGAATTCTATTTTTGATATCTTCTTTTTGACTCTTATTAAGAGCAGTTTGATGAATTAATCGAAATATTGTTGAATAATCTTCATCATTATCATTTACACTTTCTTCATAATAGTATTCTTCGGTGCGAGAAAGACAAAATTTTTTAGCTTTCAATTGATTCATTTGAGAAAATTTAGATTGAATTTCTTTTAAATTAACTACACTAAAGTGCCAAAACAAAATGAACTTGAATATATTGATCTCATAAACTTTTAAGGTTAAGAATCATATTTTTTGCTAAATCTTACCACCTTCTTTACTTGAATTTGTTTTTATTTCTAAATTGATTTTTTCACTTTATGTTTACATTTAGAAATATACAAAATAACCATTTCAAAGGGAGGATTCACTCGTAACTCAATTGGGTTTTAGTTTTTATGTAAATTTACATTGGTTAGTCTAGAATTTTTTCAAAAAAACATATATACATACAGCATAGCATGAAAGACGGTTAAAATTTTTTTTTCAAAAATTCAAATTTCAAATCTGATGGTACCATTTTTTGCGCATGCTCTTGTTTTCATTTATTTATGAGCATGAGCACTTGCATTCTCATACTTTCTTTTGTCAAAACAAAGGAAACTTGAACAAAATTCCATTTGTGGAAAACAATGTTTTTCTTTTTTTTGTATGAAATTAACTAATAGTATCAAAGATTAAAATTTTAAAAGAAATATCTGTTAAAATCTCAATATTTTCTTAATCTAATCGTACTCCTAATTATGCACATTATTTCAAAATTTAATTCTTGAAAAAATTGATTATTTGAATCTGAAAAATTAATCATACTTAAAATTGTATGTTCGAATTCATTCTAAATTTTTAGAATTCTTTTGACTATTTTGCAAACATTAAATTTTATCATTAAAAAATTTATTTATTGATTTTTACTTGAATTTTTGTATTAATCAGATTTTGATTTTTATAGGTTTTAGAGAAATAAAAATATTGTCTAAAAAGCTCAAAATTATTAAATTTTTTTTTTCAAATGAATTTTAATAAGATAAAAATAATGATAGAAAGTTTTTTTGTTCAAAATTATGACTCAATACATTTTTGAAAAATTTCAAAACTATAAAAACTCAGAAATTTCTAAAATTCTCTTAACAATTTGAAATATTAATTCTTTAGTTAGAACTATAGTTCATATAAAATTAACCTATAAGTGTAAAAATTTTATTTAAGATTTTTGTCTATGAAACTATTTAAGTTTTCAACTTATTTTAAATTCACAATCTAATTCTGATTCCATTTTGCACATTAAAAACTATATATTTTTCACAAAAGGCAAAAATTTTTAAATCCTAGAGTGAATTTTAATTTAAATGCACAAATTTAAACCTTATAGTTTTTTTTAGACTCTAGATAATTTTAAATATTAGCCCATTAGCTACAAGTTTAAGTCATATTATCAAATGTTTAATATATAACTCCAATTGATCTTAAAGAAATATTGACTATTCACAATGTTAAAAATTCTCATAAGAGAAAATGTGCTTAGAATTTTTGTGTGTTAAAATTTTTTTTTAAACTAAAGAAAATATTCAATTCCTAAATTTTTAAGGTGTTAGTTGTTTCTGAAAGCTTGGCGGTAAAATATTTTGAAAAGGTTATAAACAGCTATACTATTAAGATTTTTTCAAAACTTTTTTGAACCTATTTTTTGAGTAAAATTTTAAATTTTTGGTTTGAAATGTTTAGCTAACTATATAAATTTCTTTGTTGAAACCTCAATTTTAAATTTGAATTCTTATACTTGACGACCAAATGCAGATCAACCATGTTTAAAAAAAAAT
>BLXL01011478.1:0-10521 GCA_023170135.1 Acarapis woodi | reverse complement strand
TCAAGAACTATTTTGATACCGTCTCTTTTGCCATCAGAAGAATCAATTGCTAATCATACGATCAATAATGCAGCGATCGAAGTTAGAATACCTGTTAGGCCCAGAAATCGAACCGGTGCAATAAATAATTTTTTTCACAATAAAAAATTAATCAATAAAGATTTTCAAGCAAGACATATGAATGCAATTCAAAACGATTTTGAAGATTTATCTGCTGAAATATTTCCATTCAGAATTACTAGTCTTCCTAGATCAGAAAATAGTATATATCGACTTTTTTTAATGACTTATTTTCCTTGTGGATTTTGGTCAAGACTTATTGTTAAATTGTTGGCAAATGACATATATTCAGATATAACAAAAAACTTTTTTGATTTACCTGACGAATTAATGCAAGATAAAGAATTTGTTCGAATGCTAAATATCAAAAACGCTGATTGGAACTGCTGGCAAACAGGTCTAAGTTTAATACATTTAGATCAAGAAATTTTTAGAGTGAAAGAGATTTTAAATTCAGTGATTGCTAAAGATGATGAATTTGATTATTTTCAAGATGTAAAATTTTATTTACAGCAAGAGTCAACTTGGGTGGATATCGAAATACAAAAAGCTTCAATACTCGAAATTTTTCTACCTAATCAAGCCATTCTAGTCGAGTCAACAAAAACTAATAATAAATACATCCTTGAACCAAGCATTCTATCACTTACAAAATTACTTGCACTTACTGTGGATCATATTGATATTTTGCTTGAAGATTGGTATCCAAGTTTAGGTACACGATTTGTGCATGATTCAGAGGGTAGATTTTTAATTACACGTATTGTACCTTGTATAAAATGTATGAACTCAAATTCTGGTCAAGATGCAACTTTAAACAAATCATTGAATATGTCATTTGATCATCATTTTCATCATAAAGAACTAAACGAGTTCAACGAGAACAATATTTGTCGTGACAAGAAAATAATGACACAAAAACCATTCAAACAACCTAAAAGTTTTGATGGCATTTACGAACGTTCTGTGATTTTCAATTCAAGAACCCAATTTTCGAGTAAAGATATAAATGACCTTAAAGAAGTCAAAGATTTGAATAGCTTGAAATCATTAGGTTTATCGACTAAGATGAATGATTCTTTTTCAACATTGCAAAACGAAAACGACAATCAATTAAATAATTCATTCAATGTGATTAAGTGCAAGTTATCAATGGTTGTTTATTGTTTTATGATTGAAGAATGTATTCTCAAAGCATCAGAGGATAAACCAATAATTTGTCCTTTGCACAAAAAATTAAGTTTGAAACAAATTGCACCTGATACTATATTTTGTGATCTACCTCCGAACATTGTTTTCGATCCTAATTCTATTAAACGGGCTAAACTTTTAGGTAGAGGCGCATTCGGTTTTGTTTTTAAAGCATCGATTGAATCTCAAAAAGAAGATAATACCAAAGAAGAAAAATCATTTGAAGTTGCAATGAAAACTCTCCAGCCTATTGAACCTGGTCAAGGTATTTTATATTTAAAAAAAAATTCATTTATCACACTAAAATATATTTATTACCACTCAAAAAGGTGCTAAAAATTCTGATAATGCTAACTATAAAGCTGCTTTAAGTAAATGGAAAAGAGATCCACTTCAATATTCATCAAAAGCATATTGTACAGCTAGGCAAGAATTAAATATTCTTTTGCAATTAAACCATTCGAATGTTGTACCTTTACTTGGGGTTTGTTTGAAACCATTGGCGCTTATTCTTCAACTTGCACCTCTAGGAGCATTAGATCTGATTCTTAAAGAATATCGAAGAGCTGGAATGCAAATCGAATTTTCTGTTCTTCAGATGACCATTTTACAAATTGCACGTGCGCTAGAGTATATTCATCAATTGAAAATAATCTACAGAGATCTTAAAGTATTTCTTACTTTTTATTTATTCGAAAAATTAGAAATCAATATCAATTTACTTATAGATATTTTAAAATTTATTACATATTCATGAAATATTTATCCATCTAAATTTATTTTTTCTCTTCTTATAGTCTGAAAATGTTCTATGTTGGGAATTTCCATTAGCTTACTCAACAAAAAATCAATCATCTAAAGTAGATGTTAAACTTGCAGATTACGGGATTTCTAGGTCAACATTACCCACTGGTACAAAAGGTTTTGGTGGGACTCATAGCTTTATAGCACCTGAAATTCATCAATACAATGGTGAAGAAGAGTATACGGAAAAAGTAGACTGTTTTTCATTTGGCATGTTTATCTTTGAATTAATTTCGTTACGATTGCCATTTGAAGGTCAGGATAGTGTAAAAGACCACATTCTAGAAGGTTTAAGACCGAAATTAACACAACGTGACATTCTTTATCCATCTTATGTGTTGGACTTAATGGTCGCATGTTGGTCACAAAAACCAAGCGAACGACCTCCTGCAAGTCATATTGTATCAATAGTTTCAGCACCAGAATTTCAAAATATGTTAGATGTTATTAGTTTAGCTGAAAACTATGCAATACTATGTTCCGATATATTTTGTAGAAATGATTTTTTTGAAGTATGGATCGGTCGTTTAGGTAGACAAACAGATCTTTTGTTTTGCGATAAAATACGTTGGCATAACTACAAGACAATTTCGAATCTTGATCATCTAACTGTGATGTCAATATGTGTTATACCTGATTCAGGTATATGGATTGGCGATTCAAAAGCCCTAGTACACATTTATTCAATAGATGGTAGTTATATTGAAATAACTAATTTTTGTCTTGACTACAATGCACTTACTGCAATCAAAAGTTTAAAATATATTTCGTGTCTCGATGTTGTAGTCATTTTAAGCACAAGTGGTCGCGTTTGGTTGTGCGAAAAAGATTCACTTGAATTAGTTGAAATCAAAAGTCAAAGTTTACCGTTCTTATGTTTTTCATTAACAGAACGTCTTGATAAAGATGGTTTCCTTTGTCAAATTTGGTGTGGTCATTCAGAAGGATGCATCACAATCGTCACCTTAGAATCATTTCAAATTCATAAGAAAGAATTTGTAAATCATTATCAGTATGAGAAAAATGTCCCAATTCTAGATAGAATGGATGTGTTTGAGATAGTGTCAGAAGGTGATTATTTATGGTCATATTTGTATCCGGGAACGGTTGTTTATCAATGGGATATATTTAAGAAAATAATTTTACAAAAATTAGACTGTTCAAAATTAGCTCCATGCTCAGAAAGTTTAATGTCAATTAGTATTGAACAACATCTTAATCCATCTAAATGTCAAATAAAGTCCATTGCGGTAATGGATGATGAATTGTACATAGGTACTACTCTTGGTTCATTAATAATTGTTGAAGGATCCACAATGCGCCCCATAACAGTATTTAGGCCGTTTGAGGAAGAGATTAGATTGATCTTGACAGTGAACCCGAAAAAATTAGTTCACTTTTCAAACAATTTAAATGTGTTCGAATCTTCTGATAATTATGGCAAAACCTGGATGAAGAACAAAAAATTTATTATCACAATCGGGAAAGGATTTAGAAGTTTGCTTGATCGTTACCTAAATCCATTACAAGATGCAACAAATAGTTTGGTGACTCATTCAGGTTTATACGCTGTGATGTGGTGTTGTGATTGGGCTCAAGATTAATCATAGATAAGTCAATATATATATTGTCGAAGATTTTAATTGTAAATATACAAATAAGATGATCAATTAACACCGTTATTCTTAATTTAAAAAAGATATACCTATAAACCATTAAAATTACATATATCGTTCAAAAAAAATTAAGTAAAAAATATCTAAATAAAATCTAAATTTAAATTGCGGAACCACGCTCCAGATCTTGTTTAATTTCAGCTGTGTACTTGCCATAGAATCTCTCTAATACATCATTGAAGCGTCTGTTTTTCTCATTGATATAATCGACGTCATGGGTTTCATCTAACTTTCTCTTACGACTAAATTTATTACGTTTTTCCATTTTCTTGTTCAAATCTTCTACGAGTAAATCAATCTTCTCTTTTGAATCTTTATGTACATTCGTCACATCAGTCTCTTTGGTAGGATAAAATTTTGCACCTAACTCTTCTTTCTTACGCTCATATTCATCTAAATCTAACTTAACAAATTTAATAGATTTTGAATATTGTCTTGCTGTCACTTCCTCGTAACTTGTAAAACCAGACTCTGAATTTAATTGCTTTTCACGTTTTTTTCTATCCCAATTGTTTGCCTCATCAGCCTGAATCTGTAAATAGCTTTCTCGTTCGTAATCTCTACCTTCTTTTGTCATTTTTTCCTTGAGCATTTCTTTCTCCAATTTGGTCTCAGCCCATTCTTTCTTCTTCTCAAAGTTTGAAGGCAATTTCATGCGTTTGTATTCTTCGATAACTAGCAATTTAAAAAAAATCAATTTTGATTTAAAATCAAATAATTTAAATTAACTTGAAAAATTTATTGTTCAATAAAGATAATTTTAGCAAAAACTCACCTTCTTGATGATTCTTCTGGCTTGATTCTGAACGTTTCTCACTCAAACTTTTTAATTTTGCTAGCCTTTCAGCTTTTTTGTCCATTTTGATTGTTCGTTCTTCATTAATCTGATAAAAGATAGGTAAACAAATTCTCTATTACTTGCAATCAAAAATTTTTAAACAAAATTGTAACCATCAATTGTAAATTCTATTCAAAGCACTAGATGTCGTTTAAAAAAAAATTAGCGCGCCAAATATTTTTAAAAAAAACTAAGATTTCAGTGAAAATTTTGTGGTGATTATTGAATGATTAAACAATTCAACAATAATAAAATCAATAAAATATTCCATGATTAATTTAAATATTTTCAATTTTGAAATATATATTAATAATACATAATAATTTAAGCAAAATTAACATTTTTCAATTTAGGGCGGTAATCAATTGCACACCAAGAAAACAGCCACCAAAAATTGAATAATTATCTAAGAATTAATCTAAAGAAAATTCAGTGGTAATTTTTGCTAGATTTTAGTTATTGTAAAAATCTTGCATGACTTATAAAAAATTGATGAATTTGAAAAAAATAATAAAATTTTTGAAATAATTCGATCGATTTTGTTTCAAAGATAAAGTGTTTGTTATTGATTTTATCTTAATTTTTTGTCGAACATAAAATCAATTAATAGTAAATGATTTTTTTATCATTGGTGATTTTATATAATTTTTGTTTTATTTTAATTTTGATTATGACTATAATTCTGAAATCAAGTAGTATAGTTTACAAAAATGCATCATTAGAATTTTCAAGTTTGTAATTTTGTAGGTACGAAATGACAATTAAAAAATAATCGTTTTTAACAATAATCATTTAGATGATTAGCAGAATTTTAAATAAATTGATTGACTCGAATCTAATATTCTCAATAATTTCTTTCAGAAGTCTGTATATAGATATGAAATTTATAATTTAGATTTCTAAAGACAATAGTTCTCAAATTCTGAGAAATTTTCTTTAAAGGATTTGCACGCAAATTCTGTTGAAAATTAAATTAATGCTATTTTTTTGTTGAATACATTCATCCTAACAAATTTTTTTTTATATTAGCGATGTTTTTTAGAATACTTGAAAACTGATTCTTAACTGTCATAAATGAATGCAGTTTATTAATCTAAGCTTCTAGCTACTAATTTTTAAGCAAGTTAATGAACTCAATAATTTTTTTTTTAATAAATTTTATCTGGTCAATAAGAATTAAGATTTAAAGTTTAAATCTTTTTTTTAATAAAAACATGTCCATCAGATAATAAATTTAAATCATTTAAATTAAAAAATATTTATTGATTTTTAAAGTGAATTGCCAAATATAATCAGGTACGATGATAATTACACAAAAAATTTTCTTTTGGTTTATTGAAAGTTGAAATAATTATATTGAGTGAAACATTGTCGAATACATAAACTAAGCTAGAATTAAATTATAAATTGATAGATTAACTGATTGGCAGAATAAAAGTAAAATTGATATTTAATTAAAATGACAGTTTTATCATTTTTATTGAATTTCTTATGAAATTTTTTTTTTAAATTTATTGCAAAATCTAAGTATCAAAAGATGAAATTATAAAAAATTTATTTGTTACATGTTCTTACATTTCAACTTGAAAAATATAAAAATAATTTTATACAATAATGAATAGAATTTTGGGGAAAAAAATTTTATAAAATAAATTGATTGCTCTTTTGCTTTTGAACTGATTAATATTTTCATAAGCTACGTGAATAATTATTTCATTAATTCATGTGTATATAAAATATTTTTTGTGCATGGCAAATTTATTAAATTTGCTTTATTCACTTATTATAAGTTACTATTATCTATCTTGATGAAAGTCAATATGAATAAATTAAATTTAATTCGATAGCATTTTTGATTTCGAATACTCTACTAATTATCAGTTTTTCCGAAAATTAAATATGCGCAACATATTCAAATGGCTAAAAAATTTTTTTTTTATAACTTTTTTTATATTTATAACAATCAAATATATATTCGAGATAACCTCTAAGATAGTATCTCTTAGGAATTCAGTCGGAAGTTTGTAAAGAAAAAAGTGATTGTTATTGAAATTGTGAATCACAACTATTTGTAGTCAAATGCTTATTTTTACCATTTTATTAATTTTAAAATGTCTATAACATTTCTACGATTAGTACACCTGCAATTTACGATTTTGCTTCAATAAATTTAATGAATCAACCGGTATGCCAAGGTATGTTATTAAAGAAATTAACTATCACACTCTAATTTATTGTTAACCATTTGAAATGAACAAAAAAATTCATCAAATTTTTAGTTTGCTTTACTTTTCTCGGAAAAATTGATGTCAGTAATTTATTTCTTACAAATTATATATATTTTTCACTTTTCTTGAACTTTAATTGTTAGTGAATCCGTCAGATTCTTTTCTTAAACTTCTATCAAAGCTGTTTTATATTTTTTGTATATTTAAATTCAATTTTCGTTTTTCTCCGAGAAATTCTTTGCTAAACTTTTATTCGAAATGATTTTTTGTAATAATGGATATCAAGGAAAGGTGTTTAACTTTTGGTCTAATTTAAAATGAAATTAAAAATCTTTCAATAATTGATTAATTCCTCTAATAATTAAGTAATTAAAGCTCAATCTTTATAATGAAAGTGATCTAAATATATTAATTAGTTATTTAATTTAGTTCTTTAATTAAAGATATAGACAGTGAATTAACATAGTTTCAATAAAGTTGTTGATATTATTGTAATTTTTTTTTAATTTTGCAATTGTTTTAATTTTCTTTATTATTTTCTTTTGTGGCGAATTTTTTCGTTTAAAAATAACTAATTTTTAAATTTAATTTGAGTTTTTTTGTTTTGCGAAAAAAAATTTTCATTTAAATGTAAAAGGTAAATTTATCACAAAGTCTCACGAAAACACGAAATATCGAAAATTTTTTTCTGAAAGAGTTTATCAATATCAATAGACCATTTTTTGAATTGTCATTAACTTAGATTCTTGACTCGCCGTTTTCCTTATATGATCTGAATAAATTGATTTTAATTAAATTAATTAAATGAATTGCAAATTCGTAATAATTTTTTTGATACCGCTTAAGTGAGAAAAAAATAAAAAGTTTAAACATATCTCGTAAAACTTGTAATGCAAGCATCCTAAATATGTGTTTTCGCTTTCATTTCTCTTTCAATTAAATTTTTTTTAAAATTGCCTTATGATTTTTTCAAGCGCAAAAAAAGTGAACCGCAAAAATAATTTCATTCAAAAAAAGCGGATGCTTAAGTATTCGCTTTTCAAAATTTTTTTTAAAATTTTTTCAAACTTTCGCTTTTTGAATTTAATATAAAACATTTATAAAATTTCTTGAAATAATTAGTATTTTTGTGGTAATTGAATATTAAATAAAGAGTTTATTGATATGATGAAAATTTTGTTTTTTGACTGACTCAATAAAATATATCATAAATTCTAAATTTTAAATTGTTTAATTCGATACAATATTTTATTAAAGTTGTTGTGTATTATATTCCTTGATTAGTCTTTAATCGAAAAATTAAATTCAAAAACCGAAAATTTTTTTATGAGACTCAGCTATTAAGAGATGACTTAAAATTATCACAAATTTTTATCGATAGTGTCAAGATTAATTATTAATTCACAATTATCTATTTGATTTTATTTATGACTAAAATAGTTAAACCTTGATTTTTATAAACAATTTTATTTTAGATACAATTGAAAAATTTTTTCTAGTATATTGAAAAAAGTTTCTTGATTGCGAGATGTACAATTAATAGTCTCAAGACACTAAAATATTCATAATTGACTTGACAAAGCTAGAACAAATAGATTTATATTTTACAATTCAAAAGCAGATCAATTTTAAATTAATCTTAAAAATATATAGTTGAATTAATTAGTAAATTACTTTTCCCCAATTTAAATGACATTCTTAAAAGTGTCACGTCAAATTAAGTCAAATATTATAATAAGCTTTATTACCGACCTTTTTTTTGATTTTTACTTAAATTGCTTTTTTTATTTTGAAAAATACATATCTTGAGGATCAATATATTCGTTTTGAAATAAAAATTTTTTTTTTTCAATTTTTTTTAGTTCGAATTATAATTGATTAAGCGTCTGAATTATTGCTTTTTTTAAGAAATCGAAACTTGAAATTATATATTGAGTCTTTTTTTACTAAAAAATCTAAAGTGAATTTGAAAAAAATGCAAATATGATATTCCACATAACTTCAAAATAATTGACATTATAAGTCTTCTTTTGATTTTTAAAAGTAAAGTCATGATATCTATATATATTTTAAATCATGAATTAGACAAACAATTTGCTTTTTTGAAATATTTTCATTTTGTAATTTGAATCAATTTCATAGATTATGACAACACATACAATGTTTATCATATACAATATGAAAATAACTTAAATTCACATTGTAATATAAAATAGTACAATTATGAATTAAAGGTGATAAATGCGTTCAAAAAAGTGTGTATTTGATATAAATGTATATTTTTTAATGAAAATTTTTACAAAAGATATAAGAGATAAGCTAAAAAAATTTTTTTTCGAATCACATCCTATATAAGTTATAGATCAATTAAATAAATTCACACATTTCGTAAGTACTATTGAAAATTTTTACAAAATTGGTCATATGCTGATTCTTATTTTAAAAATTATCATCGAGTGGAAACAAGGGTCAGGTTATCAAATCAAAAGAGAGTTTATTGTAGAGCTAAAAATTGAAAAACATCGACACCCAACGAATTCTCAGGTCAATTAGATTGCGAATAATGTTAATTCAATGCATTTTTTAAGTTATAAATAAAAAAGTCAAAAAAATTTTCAAACTAAGGCAAAATAAAAATTTTTTTTGATGAAAAATAAATTTTGCCTCTTAAAGCAATAAGTTTATATTTGTTGACAAAACAACAAATTATTTGTAACTTTTTTATTATTATTGATTGAAAATAATCTTTATTAAATTTATTTCGCAGAAAAAATAAAAAAGTTGAAAGTTTTTTTCAAAATTTTTCAAATCACAGATTATATATTATGAATTTGCATTTTAACAAATTAATTCATTTCTAAAAAAGATTTTAGTCATAATGTATTACGCAACGAATTATTGAAAAAAAATAAGGCTCTAAAGATAAGAAAAAATAAAACAAAAAAAAATATTTATTGCTCATATCTTATCACGTTATAGATAATTAATGATAATTGTAATATAATTATTTAACCGTTTGACTTGCTTTTTATTGATTCATTCGTTCATTTAAAAAAAAATAGAATTTACAATCACGATTCATAGCTATTTGGCAAATGCCCTAAATTAAATTATCAAATTTCATTTTAATTTTATATCACTTTTACTTTTATTAAACAAAAACAAGAGGTAAATTAAAGAAAATAATAATAAAACTGATATCATTATAAAAAATCCAATTAGAAATATGTAAAAGTCTAAACTTAAAGCCTATTAAATTTATAAATTTTCCAAAGTTCACGGATAATTATTCGAAAACGCATTTTTGTCATTATTGGAATGAAGATGATTTTTCCTTTCATAATAGTATATATAATAGTAATATCTTGCAACAAATAATTAAGAAATTTTCTAAAAAACTATTCTATTTACTCTTGAATTACTCAAAGACCACAAAGATCTAAGATGTTCGAAAAAAAAGTATAGCTAATTAAAAAAATTTTATAGTGCGCTTAACATTTTTCTCTTTATTTTGAGACAATGATTAAAAAATAAAAAATACAGAAACATTAGTTTTATTTAAATGATATTAACATAAATTGAAAATTTTCTGAAAAGTGAATAATATATTATTGGAATTTTAATATTGAAATCTGCTAACATTTGTAGAAGATAATGTTCGATTTATTAATACATTAAAATTCTGTTTGGCAATTGAATTAGCCGAAAACAAATTTAACACTTT
>BLXL01011474.1:0-11702 GCA_023170135.1 Acarapis woodi | reverse complement strand
CAATATAAATTTGTCCTATTTATGATTTATTCTCGATATATCTGCACATATTTGTTCAAGTCATCTATAATCATGCATTTCATCTATTCTGTTTTTTTTTTTACCACCAAAAAGTTGAATTATAAAAAACAACTGATGGCCTTCAATGAGTGAAATTTTATTTGTGAACAAATGAAAAAGAAAATAACTATTGAACTTTTCTTTATAAATTTAAAGGAATAAGAAAAGAAAGAAATAAAAAGTTTGATTTATCCACTAAACCAAAAGCAATAAGAGTCAAATTATGTGAGGTTCAAAAGGTGAGCAAAACACCTAAATATCTCGACAAAGCAGAAATTTGTACAACATTAAATTAATACAAATAAAATATTATAATCAAAAAGGCATTTTCAAGATACCATTCAGTATTTAAATTTCCGTTGACGTAAAGTAATAATCTTTTGAATTTGTTTACTTTTTGTAATTGCCTAATGATGTGATAATCATCTGAAAAATGGTCTTTTGATTCTAAATATTCGCATCTACTTTCGCAGATTAAATCGAAATAAAAAGCACTTTGTTTTTTTCCTACTTTTGCTGCCAAATATTTATCGGTTAAAGAAATGTTGGTGAGTATAATTTTTTTGTGCCTATATCAACACAATGATTAGCGAATATCTTGGAATGATTCTTAGCATTTTAACTTATGACTTTAATGAATGCATTATTGTATTTTTGGTATTATCGTTTTAATCTTTGAAAGGCAAAAGATTTTCTTTTGCATTTTTTTATGAACTCATTAGATTTTTGGGAAAAAATGCGAAAATTCTTGAAATGATCATTTTAAAATATGCGACACCTGTTGATTCTTGATTATTAATTTATTTAATTGAACAAATAATTTTTCAAATCGTCACTTTTTAGAAATTCACAATCTTTTTTTGATCAAAAATAATCAATTGAAGATTAAAAAATATTGTGAAAAAAAATTTATTAACCGAATAATATTATTAAAAAAATAATTTAGATATCTAAAATCAAAAATTAAGACAAAAATTAAAACGGATATCAAATTTATATTAATTTAAAAAAAAATTAAGCAATTGAATCCAGAAAATTTTTTTTATAAATAAAAAATTATAGCGAAAATTATTATTTTTTGAAAATAATACGAATTAAGCTGATTATAGGTCCTAAATATTTCAAGAAAATAATTGAATTTTTTTTTTAATATTTCATAACGTAAAAAATAAAAGTTTTTTAATTTATCAACAATTTAATTTTTAAAAATTCATTTGATGATAAGAAAATAGTTAGGAATCTTTTTTATTCTGAATAATTTTAAAATTTTAAATTTTATCAATCTAATATGTGTTTGATAAATAATTTTTTATCAATAAGATTTGTAATATTATCATTATTTTAACAAAGATTTCTTGATAAAAAAAAAAACAATTTTTTGCATTGTCAACTAAAATCTTAATTCAACCCAAGGAAAATAATTTAGTCATAATTATTAATGTATCAAAAATTTTTATATCATTTACGTTGCTAATCATATTAAGCTTATTGCTTAGCTAATTTTATTATCTATGGAATAAATTCATTTTATTTTAGACTTGAGTTGATTAAGTTGATTTTAAACGAATTTTATTTGCAATAAAATAATCAGATAAGCGAAGCATGAAGAACATGTTAACCTGAGTATGTACACAAATCGAATGAAATGCATTTAGAGTAAGAAGTAAGTTGTATTATGACAATGCATATATAAATTAGTAACTCAAATAATAGAAAAAAGCATAAAATTTCATAATAAAAATCTGTCTCAAAATGAACTGTTTTCTAAAATAAATTTAGAGCGTCACTAATTAAGTTAAATGCTTAGCAGCCCAAGAAGCTGAATTTCCGGTATTTTATTTTTTCGTTCAAAATTTTAAAAAGAAAATAAATTACAAAAGCAAAACTTAGTTATTCAAAATATTGGCTATCAAAGGCAGATGTCTTAATAGCTGAATTTTCATAAAATTTTTTTAAGATCTACATAATTAGAATTTTTCTCTGCTTTGCTGCCCAAGCAAACTATGTAATAATGTATCAGCGATTTTTGATGTGTCGCAATCATATTTTTTAGCACTAATATATGAATCGCGTTTTGCAAGTGAAACAGAAAAGATAAACGGATTTAAAAAGAAATACTTAATTATATATTTATTATGTTTCTAATAATTTCTTAAGATAGATCAAATGACCTTTGCTACTTTTTTATTGCCTTTAAAATATTTTTTTATTAATTTCAGACAAAAAAAAATTCTATTCCAAATAACCTTGAAAACTTACCGATTGTTAATGATTAAAGAAACATAATAATTAATTATGTAAACAAAGGAATGCTATTTATGAATTCGAAGATACCCTTAAACTATTTTTAAGAGAAAAAAATAGTGTAGGCTTTTTGAATTTAGATTTTTAATTTTTTATATTTATAATTTATTTATATTCATGATTGATTTGAAATTTTTTTAGAAATTAAAAATTACCTTTGAAGGTAAAAATTCAAATGAATAACCCCAATAATCATTAGTTTCAATACCAGAAACTTTTAACACTAAGCAAAATTAATTTCTAATTTAATTTAAAACGACTCAACTAGAAATATCACACAAAAATTTTGGAAAATAAATATTTTTATTATTAATAGCTTTATCTCAAGAAAAATCGTTTTGAATATTCATATTGTGGAAATTCTAACTTCTGAATTCAAATCAATTTATACTAATAAAAATAAAACTACAAGATTTATCGCGAAAAAGTATCTTATATTATAAGATAATTAAGAACTTTTATTGAAACCTTACACATTTTATCTTTATATCTTGCTATTATTTTTTGCATATTGTTTCGAATATTAAACCAAAAAAAAAGGTAGATACCTATTCAAAGTTCCTAACTGCTTTGTATATTGAACGAATTGAATTATACAAATTGTTTTTAGAAAATAAAATGATTAATTAGTGTAGTTCCTAGTTTTTTTTAATTTAAATTTTTTTTACAAATTGAAAAAAATTAATTAAATACACAGTATGAAGTCATAATTTTAAGTTTTTTGGATAATTTAGTTTAATTTAAAGAAGCCTCAATTTAAAATTTTTTTATTTTAGTCAGTCAATTAGTTCAAAATGCGCATTATTTTTAGTAAATGGACATTACGATTTTTAAGAGAAAAAAGATTAATACAGAATAAAATGTGTACTAACAATTCGTAAAATAGTACTTTTTGAATTTTGCTTCATATTCGTTATGAAAATTTCTTTTATTGTGATAAGGACAAAATTCAATAGATCATATAATTAAATCCCAATATTAAGTGAAGTCGCAACTTCAAATAATTTCTCAAGTACAATATAAAAATTTTCAATCAATTTTTTTAATTCGTATCTTGCCATCTAGTTTTAATAGGGCTAATTAAAGTTTGGTACTTCATTATATCTTCAAAAAAGAAATTCAAATTGTCAAATTTAATAATATTGAATCTAATTACAAAAGATTAGAAAAACCATTGAGTTATTAATTATTGTAAATAATTTTGGAATTTTTTAGTCTTTATAATTCATTATACTGGTGTTTGAAATCGCTTTGCGAAGATCGGTAACAAGATTTGAAATTCAATTGAATATATGTAGTGAATAAAAAAGGTTTATAAATGTTAAGATTTACTTGAAAAAGATCAAAATAGATCAAAATTACATAGCTTCATTGTGCTATCATTTATTCTTTGTACTATACTAAATTCTAGTCAATTAATTATCATCTAATCTGATTACTCTTTATTGATGTGATTTGTCAAGTAATTATTCTACATTTTTATGTATAGTACTTTTCTCTCCTTTTAGCTTTGATTTTTCGTATTTACATCTAAATTTTCTTTATTATATTTATTCTTTAGGCAACATTTATCAGCTAGTTCATATATTTCTTCAAGCGATTAATTTTTATTTGCATATAATTGATATTCGAAAAATTCGAACAACGTGAATCTAATTTACAATAAAATTTAAATATAATTATATATGCTTCTTTCCTTTCTGAATGATATGAATTTTAAATATTTTCTTGCTCAAAAATCGACACCCTTTCAGATCTTTTTGTTTTTCAAAAATTTTAAAAAAAATATCAAAAGAAAAATTTATACCTGTTACTTACTAAAAAATTAAAATATAGCTGCCGGCCGTTTAACATATACTTAAAATATTTTTAATTTCATCAACTTAATGAATCTGAACGATTGCTTGAATCTTTTCCACTAATTAAAATGAGAAAATAATTCCAAACAATTTCAATTGAACTAATTATTCTATTAAATATTTATCATTACATCTTGAAATACGATCAGATCTCATTTAATAAATCATGCTAAAACTACTTAAATTGAAAAATTTTGTACACATGCTTGCATAATTACAAAAAAAAAATCTTTTTTTTTTATCTTCAAGCAATGATTTCACAATGCCAATCGTTTTTATTTTTGTTTTGGTCATAGACACAAAGATGAAAAATTCATATCCATCTTAATTATCATTATTTGCGAAATATCAAGAAAACATAGAGATTTGAATAAATTATTTTCAAATTATATTTTAATGTTTGTATATTTTAAATAAATTTCTTAAATCAATACATTTTTATTTATTTATCTGTTTTTTCAAATTTCTTTTTCTGGCGCTATTTTATAAATATATAGATGAATCGCTTAGCTCCAATTGAAGAAATAGAAAATTTTTAAAATCAACAATATTTTTTTTTATGTGCGCATGTGTCATATTTATCTCATATCAAATTTTGAAAATTGAATATTAATTTAGCAATTAATCGATCCATTCATCAATAATATACGAAAATGTATAATGATTATATGCATCCGAGAAATCCATTCAAGACCAAACCAGATTATAAACTTCTTGGTGACAAATATCCATCATTCAAAAAGTATCTCTTACCGTTTTCATCAAACACAACAAAAAAATTTAAGATTAATTTTGAAGATCCTGATGCTTTGAGATGTTTGACGACTGTGTTATTGAAAGAAAAATTTGACTTAGATGTGAAAATTCCAACTGATCGTCTCATACCATGTATACCTCAACGAGTAAATTATATACTTTGGGTTGAAGATCTGATTAGTAAATTTTTCCCTCATAAAACAAATGACGAACGATTGAATTTAATTGATTGCGGAACAGGTAAACTACAATAAATAATTCAAAATTTATTCAAATAATTAATGAAAAAAAAAAATTAGGAGCATCATGTGTGTTTCCATTAATTTCAGCTAAAATAAATAGAAATTGGCACTTTTTGGCCACAGATATCGATGATTATTCACTTGAATGCGCTCGACAAAATTGTGAATCGAACAATTTAGCAGATCGAATCAAAGGTAAGTTATCTTCAATTTATTGTTAAAATTAACTAACTAATAATAAAATTCCTTATTTATATCAAATATAATAAACAAAAAAATGCGATAACCAATATTAAAATTTGAATTCATTTAATCAATCATTTGCAATTGAGTCTTTATTTGAGTTTTTAATTTTTCACTTTTCATTTGTCAACTGTTCAAATACAATATTTTTAAAATCATGCTTTTATTTTTTATACATATAGTGATAAAAGGTAATAGCGATCAACTTATACCTAACCATACAGATGAATTTATTGCATTGATGTGCAATCCACCATTTTTCGAATCCGAAATTGAAAAGTATACGCCATCTACAAATAATACATCTGCTCTGGTTGAATCGACATTTAAAGGGGGTGAGGAAAGCTTTGTTACTAAATTAATAGAAGAAAGTTTGATACATAAAGACAGAGTCAAATTATATACTGTGATGTTGGGACGAAAATTAAGTTGTAAAAATTTAAAGAAAAAATTGCAACCATATAAAAATGATAAAATTTTAAATTATGCTGATACAACTTTTTTTCAAGGTCGTACTATTCGTTGGGGTTTGTGTTGGACATTTTATTCATCATTAGATTTAAATTCAATTTACAAAAGTTATCTTATGCCAAAGAAAAGTAGAAGTCGAATTTTTGTACATAAAATACCTGAAAATAAATTTATATATACTTATAATGTTAAATTAGTCACAAATCAAATTCTAAAGATTCTATCTGATATTCAAATTTATGAAGCACATTTATATAGTTTCAAAAAAGGTAGACGGAAAATAGAATTTAATATCAAAACTAATTTGAATACCTGGTCAAATCAACGGAGAAAGAAAAGATTGGCTAAAAAACAAAATTTTCTAGATGAAGACAATCAAAAAAAAATAGACCAAAAAATAGAAAATACATCTGATGTTTCTAGAAAAAGAATTTTCGATGATTTGGAATCAAATTTTGAAGGTTTGAAAATCAATTTTTTTACCAATCATTTAAGCAAGGATGAAAGTTCTAAGAAAGCGAAATTTTCAGAAAATACAAATGAGGGAAGTAAATTCTATCTACTTAATTGTATGGTAATAATTGAAGAAGAAAATGAAATTATTTATCTTAAAATACAAGCCAATGAAAAAGTTCAAGATAGAGATAGTGCTCACCAATTATTTCAGTATTTGAAGAACAATCTTTAAGTAATTCATGATAATTATTTATCACGCAAATAATGAATATATTAAGTTTTACAAAATAAAAAAAAATATAATTTATCATGTATGATATGAACTATATGAATATATCTAAAAAAAGGATTAGTTATTTTGACTTATAATTTAATCTTAATTAAATTATTTTTAAATTAATTAATACATAAATTCAATTTGGTAAAAAATTCTTAAAAGCAATTGGTGTGCAATCTATTTATAATTAGGCAATATTTATGCATTTATCAAAAATCCTTTAGAATTTTCAAATATTTTAAAATTTGTTTATTTCTTTTAATAATTTTTGTTTGTTTGACTTGATCTATTGACTATTTTTACTTTGATTTTGACTACTATTCATTTTTTTTTGTAATTCATTCCATGAAAATTTAATCCATAGCTAAATCCTTAATTATTTTTTCATTAAGCGTATCCTCAATTGATTTAGTAGTGTCTGACACATTGAATTGAATTATTCCATTAATTACATTTAATATTTGAAGAATCGAGTTAAGTGAAGGAGTTTGAATTCGTAAAGAAGGTGCGTTAATATTTTTTCCTTTAGATAATTCGTTTAAACGTTTTTGTAAAACTACAGCTTGTTGAGTCAAATCTAATTCAAAGAAAAATCAAAAGTAAATTTTATTTGCAAAATATATATGTAACATATTTGAAAAACTTACGCCTTAAGCTTTTCGAACTTTTAATTGATTTTTCATGTTTTTCACCTAGTTGTTGTTTATAAATCGAATAAGTTTCTTTTTCATTATGCAATGCACTACGAAAATCACCTAAACAACTGTACGAATGTGCCAGAAGGTCATAACTCACAGCAACTTTAAGTGAATTATCACCATGATAAAAAATGTTTAAATTCAAAGCGCTTTTTAAAAATTGAATAGACATCTCGTATTCACCAACAGAATGCAATATAAGACCTATATTTGAATCAATTACAGCCATGTCTGGATGATTTTCTCCTGAATTCAACAATAACAGATAACGAGCCCTATACAATAATTTCAATGCAACAGTCACTTGTTGATTTGCGAAACAATATAAGGCCAAGTGAGTGTATTCTATGATGGTGATTGAATGGTCAATACCGTTCACTTTCTCAGACATTAACACAGCTTTCTGTTGACATGCCATTGCCTCACTCACATCTCCCATTATATAATTGAGACGTGCCAACATTCGAAGACACTGAGTAATTTCAGGATGTAGGGCGCCGTATACATTATTTAACAAGTTTAACGCTTCACTAATCAACTCGTAGCCTTCTTTGAAATTTTCCTCCTGTATTTTCGCTTTTCCAGTAATTAAGAAATTTAAAGCGTCGGTAGCCTTTGGTTGAATATGTTTAACGACAGGAAATAAATTTAAGATATCTTCTTCGTTGAATGTTGGAGTATTTTCTTGATCAAAATTATAATCTCGAAGCAAAATTTGCACGCCGGCTTTTAGACAGAATGACCTTAAAATTGATAACTTATTTAAATTATAAATTTTCACTGTTTCTTCAAAGCTCGAACCATTCAATTGAAATGAATAATGCTGCTGAAGTTCTTCTTTAAGTTTATCTAAAAATAATTTAGGCGTTAATTTCGCCCATTCAGTCAAATCACTATCGGTCGATATGTGGTGTCTATTTCGTTTTCGATTCTTCTTTTTTCCAGTGTTTGAATGAAGTGTAGATGTGGAATTTGATTCAATCACATTAAACACAGAAACATTCTTACAAGAAGACAAAAAACAATTTAAAAATAAATTAACCGCAACAGCTAAATTTACAACCTCCACATTTTGAATATAACTAGCGAACAAGTGTTTAGCTGAACGACAAATTAACTCAGTGACTGCCATTGAATGCAAATATTTTAAACGTTTAAATTGAGATAATTTATCTGCTATTTTACCTAAATATCTAATGTTAATTCCACGGTTGTGAAGTACTTCAGACAAAGCGAAACCATCGATTGGTGAAACTACATTTTGAAGGCAATCTGATATAAAGGCTGGTATTTGAAAAGTAACAAGAAATTTAGCAGCATCCTTAATGATCTCTTTCTGACGCAAAAGATATTCCTTATCGGTTTCATCATGTCTTACAATAGGCGAAAATGCATTTGGATTAAAACGAATGTAAAAATCATCCTTTTTAAGAGAACCAATTTTTCTAGCTGATGGCTTTATGATTTCTTTTGATGCATTTTTCAATAAATCATCATCGTTTTCGGCCTGTAATATTTTGCTTTCAATCTTTTTTAAACTATATTCATTCAGATATTTTAATTTATCAAATATAGAAATTTTCTCCGAATTATCATCATCACCATTTTCATCTTTTGTTTTTTTTAAACATTCCAAGCCTAAATCTTTGGTATGAAATTCATTATTGATGAATAGCATATAACGATAATCATAAAACGTATCAATTAATTCTTGTCTCAAACAACATAAATTATGTTTGAATTTCTTCGGATAACCTTGCTCCAGCACTTCTTTACTATATTCTTCGTCTTTCAATGGATAATAATTTACATCTTGTGGAAAAGTACGCAATAAATCTAATATATAATGTCGACCATCATTACCAATTATACCTTTGCATTCAACAGATGATATCAGCTCAACAAGCTGATTGTTATGATCGTAAACTTTATGCGGTAATATTTTAAGTACTTTATCGGCTTTACCTAATAAATCCAAATATTTTTCATTAGTGATCACTGTTTTGCCGAAATCTATTGAACCATACACAACTGATTGTTCTTGTTCGCGCTCTAAAATACCTGGAATTATACTCTGAGCAGTTATACGGAAGCCACGATAATCAATAACCACTGTACCTAATGTGTAAAGCCCTTCGACGTCAACTGTTGCATAGGCTTTGACACCCTGAAGATCATTATTTGGTGCTACGAACGCTGCATAATCACCTCCTAATTGTTTATAATGGTCTCTAATGTCAAAACCAAGACTAAAAAATATGTTATGCCAAATAAACATTTGCATTTTTTGATCTTCACTCGGATTAATTGCCAATACATTACCGTCTATAACAGCCATTGCACCTGTAAAATCAAAAAAAAAAATTTAACAACTAAGAATTTTGTTGAGAAAAAAATGAAAATTTCACAAAATATACCTTTTGTTGCCGCTACAACAAAATCACTATGCACTTTGAAAATTGCACGCTCTCTAATTAGCCGTTCAGGCAGTGTTTTTCTAGAGAGTTCACGTGTTGTCTGCAGTTCTTCGTTCCAATCTACGTGATTTGAAAAAAAAATAAAAAGTAAATAAAAGCATTGGAAAATTCGACAAGTTTTCTTATGAATTCTTTTTACCTCTTATTTGGCCAGGCAAATGTTCTTCATAACTTAATTTAGATGCAAATGAATCTTCGGCTCGAATAGAATCAATACTGTGCTCAAGTTTAGGTGCTGTCCACGAATATACTTGATATGGTGTTGCCACACGTTCAAATGGATGTGTTTGATGACGTTTTTTTTGAATTAGTGCATAATTCTTTTTGAATATTGGACTTAGATAGGAAAGCAAATCGACAAGTGAATGATAAATGACGAATGGTGCAGTTGGTTTGGGATTAAATTCTTCATTTGTTGACATATTCACATAAAATCCCTTGCTACACGATGTGATATGAAAATGTTTATCCTCCATTGTGACCACGTAAATATAGATTAGATCTCCATGTAATTTTCGCACACCTGGAGGTGGATTCCAAGCACTAGTAGTTAGTATTTTCAATGCTTGTGGTCCTTTTTGATCTTTTGAGATTGGTTGCAAAACGCTAAGTGGTAAATGCTTACAACCAGGCAAAATATAGCTTGGAGGAGTACAATCAACAACCTCCTGACTTTTATTACTTTTTTTTTTATTATCTAAAATATCACCTTGAGCAATTACGTTTAGAAATGAAAGCGAATTACATTCTTGACCATTATAAGCATCCGTTGGATCGAGAGATTTGAGTAAATCTCTGATGTGTCTAATGTGAATGCGTGCCTCACGCACTGTGTATGGTTCTTCTACTACTTTAATTATTGAACCTTCCTTGAAACCTTCTATACTTTTAAGTTCTGTAAAATTGTCTAATGTGTTACCATTCAAGTTCAAAGAAAAGCAAGTCCTGGAGCACGTGTCTTCTCTATCCATAAGTAAATGATGTATTTCTTGAACTAATTCCATTGAACTTACCTTTTTTTTAAATGTTTTTTTAAAAAGAAAAATAGATAATCAAAAATATAAAAATAATTCAAAAATTTAATTACCTGTAAATCAAATGTCTCAAAACCTGATCCAGTGACTTTAATTGTGAAGCCACTATCGTGTATAAAAATAAGCTCTTGATCATTTCTAGCCTTGTCAGTAATTGATTCTTCATTATCAACCATTAATTTACCAACGTTCGTCAATTCAGGAGTCAGATGTCCATTGGTAATTGTGTCATTTTTCTTATCTTCTTGTTTCGATGTTTTGCACAATGTCATTTCTTGAGAAGTTTCATTCAACGATGCATCGCAAACCGAAGGCATTATATATTCTATCATATAAATAAATTATAAAAATAAAATAAATCGATAAAAATACTGAATTAAATAATTGTGTAAATTTTACTTGAAATAACTTATAGCAGCTATTTGAATTGAAGGTGAATAAATGATTAATTGATGTGCTTTGATGGGTGATTATTTACAAACCAATTTAACAATTTATTTTGGCCTTTTCTTAAATCCTATAATTTAATCTAAATTAAGTTGATTAAAAACACATATAATCGTACTTAAAAAGTTTTTCAGAATAGAACGAAGATTTTTTAAACATGTGCGTGAACTTGGAGCTCACCTAGAACGATGCTTGCGAGCAATTGCAATGCATATGTTGAGCCGAAAAGTCGGCTCAAAACTCTTTTTTCCACATTGTAATGGAAAATTTTTTGGCAAATTTTAGGTGCGATAAAAGTTTTGTGTGAAATTTATCCATAAAAATTCTAATTTTCTTATGATTTATTATCTTTTATAAATTTGAGCTAGGGATTTGAAA
>BLXL01011472.1:0-10049 GCA_023170135.1 Acarapis woodi | reverse complement strand
ATGTTCTTAACATTGTTCGTTTTGCGAATGATATTTTTATAATTTTTTTATCTTTCTAATGGGCTTCACAGTTTTACTAACAATGTCCTTTGCTTAATTAGTTATTTAATTATCTTTTTGTTCAACTAAATTTCCATTTCTATTATTTAAATTTTTGTTCTAAACTTAATGCTTATATTGCCTATTTTTCTTGCATTTTTTCTTCATTACACTTTTTTTAAAATTAAATATCATCTTTTCTTTTTATTAAAACTAATTACAGAGGTTAAAAGAAAAATTGGACATTTTATCAATTAGTGTAATGAATCAATGGCCAGGTGTAAGATTACGTGTGCTAAAGGGTTGGGATGAAGGACATTTTCATGCTCTTCAATCTTTGCACTATGAAGGAAGAGCCGTTGATCTGGCGACAAGTGATCGTGATCGATCAAAAAATGGAATGTTGGCTAGATTAGCATTACAGGCTGGCTTCGATTGGGTTTATTATGAAAGCAGATATCACATTCATGTATCAGTAAAAAGCGGTGAGTGTTTTAATTAGTTGTCAGCTTCATGTTATATAAATTGACATAAAAACTAAAATTCAATTCACTTAATTTTTTCTTTTTTACTTTTTTTTTCANNCATCTCTGTATTCACCTAAAAATCAAATTCTTTCTTTCATCTGAATCTAATACAATTAAAATCACTAGATTTGAGTCTACAAAACGTATTTGATATTATCATAATATATATATGTCTTGCTTTTTACAAATACTATAAATTTAATTATATTAAGTTCGTGTTATAGGCTTGATTTGACCTCTCTTTTGACACGTTTTCTAGGTTAGTCAAATTTTTGTTAATTAAATATATAATGTATGAATTTTGTATAGATTTCCTAGTTGATTCATTCGAAGTATATGTGTCCATCATTTAAATGAGTAAAGGTGATTCGCTTACTTATGCGATCTTCTAATGACCACCTAAGCGAGCTCCTGCGTGCTTATATTTCATTATTTATCCATGTGTGGTACCTCCAATTTTGATTGAGCTTAGTAATTCTTAAATAGTATAAATGATCTAGACTATTCGTTTTAAAGTTCTACACTATTTTAAAATATTTAATGTTTGTATATATATGCCTATATATATTTATTTTGACTTAAAAAAAAAGGCGTATTTAGATTATCGCTTACTGGTTATTTTTCTTTTAAGAGACCTTTGAGAGATTTAATTTCAAATAGGTGACTCACTATTGACCGTTTCTAATTTTTTTTCTTCCTATCAAACGTAGATGAGATGTGAAAAATTTTGTGTTGTTTTTGAATATTGCTTGATTTTGCAATTGTTCACAATCTTTATTTTTGAAATGACCAGTTTATGGTTTATACTTCAGACTTATTGCTGTCTATTGTTGCTCATTTAGTTTATAATAAACAATGTCTAAATATGTTTGTTCAAACTTTAAAAAGAGCAAAATTTCATAACTTTCACAAAGCACAGACACATTCTCTTAGGAAAAAAAATTTGCTCATACATATCACATATAGGGTTCTTAAGAGGAGAAGATGAACTTTCATTTTCAAATTTACACAAATGCTCCTATTATACAATTATAATCAGGCTTTCATTGTATTGGTTAGCGATAAGAGCACCTACATCTCCAAATTCGATTCCTCTATATAGATTACAAATACTGTTCGCTTAGTGTGTGGCATTGAAGTTGAAATCCACACAATGACTTTAAGGAATTTTTCATTTTTTACACCAAAAACACCAATCATACATAAATAAGTTAAATATACAGGTTAAGATGAATCATAGAATCAAAATTAGAGGTTTTATAGAAAAAAATAATTAGCATCTCTATGATCCTCTATGATCCTTTTTAATCATTTTCTCTAAATGTGAGCATTTTTTTTCTCCTCACCACTCCATTTCTTATGATTATTTTTTAATACATATACAATGTTCTTATCTCACTTTTAATGGTGATCAAACGTGTTGTTGCTATTAAGACTTCGTAGCACTTTTATCTAATCTTGATTATTCGGAGCATGTGAAGGAAAGGTAAATCTCGGGTGTAGCTTGAGGTGACTTCTAAGTGTGAGTCATAGTTGTCAAGCACATTTGTTTATTATTGGAATTCATTGAGATATTTTGGCAAAAAGATATATTTTGCCAATTCAATTATATTTAGAATCTGTAAAAAGATTTATTCACAATAAAGAAGTATTCAAAATTTTGTATTTCATAGAATATTATTAATGAAAAAAGAATTAATATTATATGCTGAAGGACAGTTTAATGAGGTTAGATTTATCAGATCACCTTGATCAAAATTTGACATAACACATTCTAACGATCATAATTTAGATTTTGTTGTTCAAAATATACTTAAAATTCTAATGATCAAATATAAAAAAAAAATTATTAATTAAATTGGCGGCAATTGAAAGATGATATCCCTATTATTGTCATTTAAAAATTAATTTTTTTCTCTTCAATCAACCGTAGTAAATTCTTTAGCTTAAGCCGATCACAAATTCTCAAACTAGTGTCATGAACACAATAGTTTTGAAATTTCAAACAATTATATGAAATGAGGATTAGTTTTTAAATTTGAAAAAAATCTTTTTTTCAATAAACTTTTTTAATCCTTTTACAGTTTAATTATTGATTTCTATCCCACATTTTCAAAATAAAGAATTTTTATTATATTAAAAAATAATAATAAGTATATAATGATCATTAAAAATTTATTGTAAAGCACTAAAAATATATGAAAATGTAAATAAAAAATTTGTCATGAAAACAAAAAGTGACAGAAAAAATCCTATATACAAATAATCAATTAATTGTATTTTTTTCATCAATTATAGAAAAAGCCCACTCGTTACGTCAAGAAGGATGTTTTCTTGGAACAAGTCTTGTACAAACTAAGCAGCGAGGTGTTATAACGATGAATCGCTTAGAAATAGGCGATGAAATTTTGTCAAGAAATAACTTAAATCAGTTGGAATACAGTAAGGTGCTCATGTTTCTTGACTTAGATGCTTATGCTTCAAAGCTTTACTACATTATTAAAACTGAAATCGATGCAATGATAGCACTTACCGAATCGCATCTAATTTTCGCCGCAAACAAACCAACTGATGAGCCAGATGTCGAATTCGCAGCTTATCTCAAAACAGGAATGTACATTTTAGTACCTGAGCAAACAGTGATTAGTAGATCGGGAGGAGATTTGATAAGTAATAGCATTTCGGAAATAGTAAATTCCGAAGGTCATAAGCCAATAAAAGATAAAGGCGCATTTAGATTGGTAAGGATTATTGAAATAAAAACAGAAATGCGAGTTGGGGCCTATGCTCCGCTTACAACCACTGGTTCGATGATTGTTGATGGTATAGTCGTATCTTGCTATGCACATTTCATCAATCAAAATCTTGCTCATCTTGGCTTTCTGCCCGTTCGCCTCTACGACCGTATTAAGACATTCTACTTAACAATGCGAGACAATTATTTAGGAAAAAGCGAACGTATGGATGAATTGTCAAAAATTGAAGAAGTTAATAATAAAAAACCGATCAAGGTTGATCGACGTGTGTTTAATAGTAAATTACTCTATTTAACAGATAAACACACCAACAAAAATTCCACAATTAGTAAATTTCAGTATGAATTACATAATTCAGTGAAGCCTCAACCGGGCATTCACTGGTATGTCTATTTGCTTTATTACCTTTCTAAATTGATAGTGCCTGTGGATTATATGTATCAATGATCTATGTTTATTATGAACGCTGTAAATATTAAATAATTAATAGATGGTGCGTAAAGTGTAAATGATTCAATTAGTTGACATTGTTTATAGCTAGAATGAATTTTTGAAAAAAAAAAAAATTTTAAAAATATTGAGATCCATATCATTAAATCAAGTCAAAATGAATTAAAATGCTCAAAAGTCATATAAATCAACTTGTTTCATCCAGATTGAATCTAATAGTTAAATTACGATATATTTTGTTATTCATCTTAGCTTTCAAAACCTTTTCTACCTGCAACTATATAATTACATTCAAAGNNATAATCTAAAAAAAAAAAATGCATATAACCCGTTTACAAATCCTATCAAATACCTGAATGTTTTAGATTGTCCTAATTTGAAAAAAATTAGACCTATTATAGTTATGAATGCTTATAAATTTTATCATTTTCGAACGAATTTTTTTAAGTAAACTCAAATAATTAAAAACTTTCAGAAATCAAAAGAAAATTTCACATTCCATTAAGATAATTCTAAAAAATAATTAAGACTAATTTTATGACAAATTTCACATTCAAATTTTCTTTTGCTTTTCTACAATAAGAAATATATATTTTTTGAAAAGCTCTTATAGTCAAAAATCGCAGAAAATTTTAGAGAATAATAATTGCAAGAAAAAAAAATTCTTAAATCAGCAATCAAAAACGATGCTATTCTTCAACCGCTCACATTTTTACTTATTGTGTTATGATTAGAAAAAAATCAAATTGCAATTAAGTTTCTAAAATGTATATTAATACCATTTTAGGGAACCAAAATTTTTTTTAAAAAGAAAAAACGTTCGTTCGGAATAAATAATAATAAATACTATTTCAATGAATATGAATCAATATTCTAAAATTCAAATTTTCTAGACAAATTGAAGAGAGATGATTTTATCTGTTTTTTAATAGACGAAAGAACTCTGGCCAAAAACTATATAAATAATAATAAATAATAAATAGTGAAAGGATCTTTGAAGAAATCATCTAATTTGATATGATGAGAAACCAAAAATCAAGTAAAACACAAGTTTATAAACAGTTTTAAGTTTTAATGTAAAGAAATTTATAATAAAAGAAAAAATCTTTCTGTTCAGAGTTTTTGAAATAAAAATTTGACGAGTGCGTATTTCAAGTTGAATATTAATTTCAAGAATAAATAAGAATGCAATGTAATTATTTAGATTAGCAAATACTGCAGTTAAAAAGAAGAGAATTGTACGAAATTAAGAAACTGCGAAAAATTTCAAATCAATAGATTTTGATTTTTTAAATTATTTAGCAAACGATGGAAAACGAAAAACTTTTTCAAAGAAGCCAAATTAATTGTAAATGTCATAATGAAAGTAATTTATGAATGAAATTAAAGTTGAAAAAGAAAAAATATTGAACCCAAATCATATGAATGAAAATTAATTGTCCTAGTGAAAAATCAATGCATCATCTATATGATTAACAAAATATACCACTTAAAAATAAAGATTGAATTTAGAATTCAAATAAAAAGAAAATTTTTATCTTCTAAATCAATAATCTAAACAAAGAGATCAAATCATAAATCGCAAATTGAAAGATGAAATGCTAAAATTAGCAGGAAAAATAAATAATTCAAAAAGATTGAATGATATAAAATTTAAGAAATAAGCACCATTTTTACATCAAATTGAGGTTGCGTACATGTTTGAATGCACTAAACATTCAAAATTAAAATCTTGAGAAACTAATAAATTGTAAAAAAATGTTTTCGATAAACAAATCTCTTTAAATCAATTTAGAATTCACATTTATCATCAAATAATTAAAAATTTTCTCTTGTTTCTCCATTTACATATGCAATGCTAGCCTAAAAATATCATGCTCGACATAGCACGTACCATTCTCTTGTTTGATTATAAACACTTGGTTAAACGTATGTGGATGATCCTCATCTGTCTTCAATTGACCAAGTACGGAGACAACAATACCGTTGTCAAATGTCGGTTGAGCATCCACTTGAGTGATTATATGCTTGATTGTTTGAAAGCCAAGGCCAAGTATTTTTTCAATTATTTTTTGCTTGCCCATCAATTGTTGACCTTCGAAAGTCATTAATGACTTTTGATCCTAAATTTGAATAAATAAGAAGATATTAAAATTTTAATGTCTATTCAAAGTTAAAGAAATGTATAAAAATTTGTTAGAGCATCTGAAATAAAAAATTACTAAAATATATGATAAAAACTTTGATGAAAAAAAGCAATCGATAATAAAAAAAACTTACTTGATAAAAATTAGCTAAAGTTGGTCTTAAATTTGGATCATCAAATATTTGATAGTATTGACCAACAAATTGTTTGCCGACTTCTTCGTAATTGTTGAAGAATGCCATGATTTTTCTCAATCAAACAATTTGAATACTTTGAGTATTAAGACCGGACAAAAAAAAATGAAACTTGAAATTAATCGAAGTTATAAAAGAACCTGTAAGTTTCGGTTAGATGAATATGAAATAAACAAACCAAGTCAACTTGCGTTCACAAACTACTTATATAGTGACAAAAATGGACAAATAATAAAGACAATTCTCTTTTGACAATATTTAAACAACCGAGATAAAGAAGCAAAGACATAAAAAGTATTTTACTAATAATACGGTGTGAATTATTATTTTCACTCAAGACTTTTAAGGCTTGCGATGCATAGGCCCAATATAAATTGTTATTTTCACTCATTCATAAAAAAAAAGCATATTCTTCTCCCAAATAAGAAAACAATTATCATGAGAAACGAAAAAAAAAAAATCAATAAATAAATAATATTTCTTATTGATGCATTAAATCAATAAATCAAATCAAATATTTAGAATCATACTTTGAAACAGGTGTCAAAGAGTGTGTTTTCAAATAACCATTTAAACATATTGATATTTGAATTTTTTCAAGCCGATTTTTCAGCTCAAATATTTCATTTCAGCATGCGAAATTTGAATGCAAACACAGATTTTTTATTTGCAAAAAGTTTAAATCTGTCATTTTTCTAGAAATGTAAAAAAAGTTTAGATAAAAAATCAATTTCAAACGTGATGTTGTCTATTCTGGGACTCATTTTTTCTAGCTAATTAGAATTTAAATGTAAAAAATGGTTAGAAAGAAAGCAAATCAACGGGTGATAAACACAGAAAAGCGAATACATAGCAATTATATTTTAAGATTAAAAAGTAGACATTTAAATCGTCAATTTATGTTCTCTAGTTTTGGTAAAGTGTTGATGGAGACAAAAGGTGAAGAAATCGCTGAGGATAATAAATTAGGCATGTGTAAATATAAATTCAATAATATTGATAAAAAAGAAGAAAATTGCAGTGAATTAGCAAATAAGATAGAACGAAAAAAAGCGATTCGCAATCATATCGATGCAATGAAAGATGTATCAACTAATGGTTCTATTAAGATGCAATCTCCAAATAAATTAAATTTACTAGAAACAACTCACAAGTATCATCCCATAACATGTTCAGAGTCACTAAATTGGACGAATATGTTGAATAATACAACCAATTTAACAAAGAACAAAACTTATATCAAAACTAATAGTGATCTCTATTCCAAAACAATTTCAAAACAATTAAAATTTAATGATTTCACTTTAATTAGTAAGTATTGTTGTTAATATATTTAATGAAAATTATTTTATTCTTGTTGTAACTCGCATTTTTTTTTCCGATAGGATACATAATTAAAATAATTGGTGCCAATTTAGCATTCAAAATTTCAAACAAAATATTGAATGAAAAGAGCATAGAATATTCGTTTAAAAATAATAAAATTGAAGAAGACGAAAAGACACTAATTCATAAATTCATTAATTCAATATTAAAGCACAAGAACATTGCACAAACTGATAAAGAAACAATATTAAATTATATGTTCAGGAATAATTCTGGCAAAATTTTAAAAAAAAAAAACAAATTTTATAAAAAAAGTAAGTTTTTGTTCTAAACATTTTGAAAGATCATCTTATTAATATTATATTTAAATAAAAAAGTCTGTTTAGTTAGCTCAATTCAAAAATCATTGGACAGCTTAGTTTTGCTGGACGATATTGACATGTATAAAAAGGAGAATAAAAAAACGGTTAAGAGATTTGATTTCAAATAATTTAATAAAGATAATTTCGACAAGTTTCGTAAAATTTTTACGATTAATATTTTTAATCGTAAACCTTGGTACCATTTTTCTGAAGACAAATATTGATAATCCGAAAAATATATGTGATTTGTACATTCATTTGTCCATTTCATATTTTGATTATTTAGAAAATTTCGAAAATATTTATGTTTTGTAATTAATCTTTGGAAATATTCTTAATGATAATTATTAAATTCAAATATTTTATAGCTTACAAAGCAAATAAAATAAATGACATTATCACTTTGATGATACATTTTATGTCAAACGATAAAAATAAATTTCTAATATTGTTACAACATCGAAAAAAAAATTTATTATGTATCAATTTTTGAATTATGAACCTTAAGTAAATCATACAATGATAAAAAGCATAAATTGTTTTTATTAATTGCAATTTTATTCAAACAGGGTGATTTATTTCTTTTTGAATTCGCGGTTCGTATAATTTTTTTTAATAAATTCTTATCGTTACACTTTTACAGGCTTCAACCTAACAAATAAAATGATTGAACACATGAAATAAATATTGTATTTTCATACCTGTATTCTTTCTCTCATTTTATTGCTGCTTTTAAACACATCCATCTCTGTATTCACCTAAAAATCAAATTGTTTCATATCTAAATTCGAATATTTTTCTTAATTTGATATTTAATCGTAATCATTAGTCGCTACTATGAGTCAAATTTGTTTCAGTTTTATTAAATGTATTTGTATCGCCTTTCTTATTTTTCAACTTTTATTTTTTCTTTATTTAATTTCGGTATCTGGTCGAAAGCATATCTTGTATCGTCAAGATGATGTATATAGCAAAAATGATAAACGGAATATTAATTTTACTAAATATTTATTCATTCAAATAATTGTTATGCAAGGTAAGGAAAAAAATAAATTAAATGAATATGATTTTCTTTACTGCACAATTTAGAATCACATAATTTTTTTTTCTACGGTAAACTAGGCCTTCATACGTTGTTTTTTGTTTATTGCTTAATACGAGACAAGTGTATTGGAATTCTCATGATGATTATCTGCACTTTTATTCAAATAATGGCAAAACTCAGCGTCGAAAAATCATTTGTACAAAATGAATTTTTTATCACAATGTACACTTTAGATTTTATAATTTTATGTTTGGCTCTCGTCCTAATTCCCAGATTAACAAAAAAATTCCAAACAAACATACTATTCAAAGCCACTCTTTTTTTTGATTGATCCAAACGATCTATTTAATTTAGAAAAATATAAAATAATATAATGTTATTATTCGATTATAATCATAATTTCTCACTAGATTCTTATATCATCAAATATATCCACATTGAATAAGGTTTTTTAGGCTAGATATTATTCATGATTGATTATTTCCCTATGATGTTTCGAATTTTTATTGTTTGTATTTTCAAAAATTAATTTCAAACACGAAATTTTTTTCTCTTAAATTTATTAAGCTCATGAATTTTATAAAGAAAATTGAAATTTTCCAAATAAAATCGAATTAAAATCTCATAGTGATCGTAGTAAAATTAACAATAGAATTGTTTTAAATTTTTTCAATTAATCAATAAATAATCTTGAAAAATATAATAATAAAAAAAATAAAATGCTTCATTTCAATTATATTTCAAAGTTCTCAAATTTATTGAACATAAATTTAATATTTTTTCAGAAAATTTTACAATTTAATACAAGCAGACAAAAAAAAATTTCGAGATTGGTAAAATTCTAAAACTAGGAACTACTATGTGCTGATAAATTTACAAAATGAATTTATTTACAGTGATATGATATTCAAATGAATTTAATTTGGCATTTTAAATTGTGACTTAAGTAAACATACACCTTTTTTTGGAGAGGGTAATAGATAAGGATGATTCAATGAATTTTTTTTGATGAATAAAGTGGCTTTTACGATAGGATCAAAATTCATTGTCATTGCATACTGCCTTTGAATGTAATTATATAGTTGCAGGTAGAAAAGGTTTTGAAAGCTAAGATGAATAACAAAATATATCGTAATTTAACTATTAGATTCAATCTGGATGAAACAAGTTGATTTATATGACTTTTGAGCATTTTAATTCATTT
>BLXL01011471.1:0-11035 GCA_023170135.1 Acarapis woodi | reverse complement strand
AATGGAAGATGAATTGAAAAACAATGATATTGAATATTTTTTTTATAAAAATCTATAATATGAGGACATAAAAATTAATGCTTCAAGAATACTATAATAAATATCATCCAATAATTAAAAGATGCTTTGATGTTCATAATATATATTATTTTAAATAAAAAAAACCAAATCATAATTTTGAAAAATATTGTTAATAGTATCATCAAAATTATGTATAAGCCTTATAGATCATTAACTTTTGAGTAATCAAAATGTGATCTTGTGAAGTAAAAGAGGTTAAGTAATTTGATATTTTGATCCAATTAGATATTAATTTTAAGATTAATTTATGTTATATCTTCAAAAATCGAAATAAATTTTTTTTTTTTATATATTTCTTTTTCTTTATCATTTTTATGTAAATTTAATTTTATTTTCATCGATACACATTTTAAATATTTGAATTCTTATTTTTTAATAACACATTAAAATGTCGAATTAAAGAATTTCAATTTCAAAATATAAAATTTTTATATTAGCTAAATAAATTCAAATATATTTAGGTAAATATATATTTGTAAATATATGATTAATTTTATTCACTTAAAGATATTATTTTAAATGTTAAAAAAGACTTAATTCAATAATGTTTTCTGCGAAAAAAAAAAGTATTTACTTTTATTATATATCTAGAAAATTGATATATATCACCTTTCAAGTTACGATATTTTTAAATTTAAAAAATAAATAATAATTTCATATTTGTAACAAATAAATAAAAAGAAATAATAATTAAGATTGCTTAAAGAAAATGGCAAATATGTGATTTTTACTTTTTCTAAAGCATCTGATTTTTATTTAACCAATTTAAGAATCTTGTGCTTGATTATCACCAGATTGCGTGACACATAAATAATGTTTTTTTAAACATGATGGTGATATTTTACTAAAAAAATTTGCACTAAAAAAATGTTTGCTTCTCTAACCTTTAAGCAAAATTGAAAAAAATATTTGCCAGAAATTAAATAGAGCGCAGGTTGCCTTTCCTCTTGATGATACCTAATAAGCAGTAAAATAAACAAAGTAAAAAATAATATTTTTTAAGATTTTATAATTGTATAAAACAGATATCAGTGTATGTTTTATCTATTAATTTTTTTTATCAAGTAAATTTTTGAAACACTAGAATAATAACAACCGGTATTCAAACAATTTTTCTTTATAAAAAAACGTCATTAACACGAATTGATCATAATAATGACCAAAATGGAATATAACTAGATTTAAAAAATTTCTGATTTTAAATATTGTGTAAAAGTTTTTGGTGTGTAACAAATTGATATTTATTTAAGTCATATTACACAATACATTAATTATTCTTAAAATTTTTATCTAAAATTTTTGGAAATAATGTTTATTTCATGGTATATAATTTCAAAATTTCATACATGAACATAAAAATTAAATTTGAAAACTTTTTGAGTCTATTTCAAAGTAAGCAAGTTATTATATTTCTTATGATTTTTTTTTGAATATTATTTGTACATTATATCTAACTTTATCGTTCATTAAAGGAAATGGACAGGAAATCAACAAATTAAGTAGAATTCAAAATGTATTTCAACAAAATATTTTTTTGACTTAAAATAAATTTATCAAAAAAATATTTTACGTTGCAGATTGAAACTAATTTATGAAAATCATAACCCAGGAACTAATACAAAATAAGATTAAATCTTCATTAGTCTATTTCGATTTAATTCAAAATAAATTTTGCATTCAGCCTATTTATTCATAAAGTAAAAATTACTTTTGTTTTTCAACTACTAGGCTTTTTGATTTATTTGATTATTTAATGTAATTTACATAAATGGTTCAATTAATGATTGAATTAATTCAAATATCGAAACTTGAAAAAATCTATCTATTCAAATTCAATGTTTTTTCTGATTGAAATTGACTTCTTTTAAGAATTGAAAAATCCCGAAAAGAATTATAAAACAATTTTTATTCTGTATTTCAAATTTTGTGATCAAGTTACTAAATTTAATTTTTTGTTTTTCATTTATACGAAATTTAATGTTGGTATTGTGATTAAAAGAATGAGTAATTCGAAACAGTGCTTCGAAACAAATAATAAATTAGAATATTATGGTACTAAATGCAATACTACATCAATGGAACATGAGAACATTTGAAATTAATTTAAAATAGTTTTTACAATTATCCAAACTTAAAAACAAAATAATCTCAATGTCGATTTTAATAAAAAAATTTAATAATTTACTTTACACTAATAAAATGTGCAAAAAATATGAAAGTTTTATTCCTAAACAAATATCTTGCTTATGAATTTTAAATAAAAATGATTTTTTTTTTTCATTTATTTTTAAAACCCTAACATGTCAAAAAGATAATTGATCTAATTTTTGTTAAATATTCAATTTGGATTCCAGAAGTTTCACTAATCGGATCTTTGTATCGAATTGATAATTTAAAAACTTAAAATTCAATAAAATCATTTTCTCATGAGTTTCAAAATGAATTTTTCGAGCATTTCTTTTTCATTCCAATTCAAGCATGCTTGCTAAAAAAATCGACTTTTTTACAATTAAAAAATATAGTAAGGGCTTTTTTTCTCTTTTTTTGACAAAAATCACCAAAATAAGATTTTAATTTTTTTTTTTTAATGTTTATTAACATATTTATTTTTCATTGTAGAATGCATTTTTTCTTGTCGCGTTATTGTCATTTAATATCTTTAATTAATGATACTATCAATTAATAGTATTATTTAAAGTATCTGCTTGAAATAGCAGAACAAGAAATAGTTTTTGATAAAAGCTTATTCATGAAATGATAATAATTATTTGCATTTAGTATTTGTTTTTGAATATTCAAATAAATACAACGTTTGGAAATCCAATTTAGAGCTATTAATTTCACTGATATTTTTAGTCAGTTGATGATGTACATATATACGTCCCCGAAGACATTGTTAATAAATTTAGAAATAAAAGCTGTTAAAAAGTATTCTTCCATATTGCGAATTCGAGGAAAATATCAAAAATTTTAAAATATTATAGCCGAAGTTTTTAAATTTATACTTAAATATGAATTCATTGATATTAATCTTTGAGAAACACAAGTTTTTACGCGACTGTATTTCATAATTTTCTAGTCGGGATAATCCAATTGATTGAATTTCCTTAATGTTTAAATTTATATTTTTTAATTAAAGTATTTTCTAAACAGAAAAAGTAATAATTTAGATCATTATTTATGAAAATCAAAATAAGGCCGCACTTAAAAATAGAAAAATTTTTCGAAATAAGTGATGATACCAAGTTGTTTGATGCGAACTAACAAATTAAAATATTGAATGATCATATTTTTGCATAATATACTTTTTTTTTTCATTATAATAAAATTTAATATTAATACAATAAATATGGATCATAAAAAAAGTGATCCCGAGCAAAAAAATTTTCATAATTTTCATTAAAGGAATTGAAAGAAGAATCTATATAAGATGATTGCGAGAATTGTTCATATGCTAATCATATATAAAAATACATGCACTGAATCTAAATATATTTCTATATAAAAATATAACTCAAGTTTGAATGAATTAGAATATCAAATTAAATTAAGCAACTTAATTTTATTTATGGATTAGAATTTTTTCACTATCGCAATCATATAGAAAATTGAAATAAAAAAAAAATTAAAAAAAAATATCTGAGATTTAGCAAAAAAAATTTGCACAATGAAAATAGAAATTCAAAATTATTTTTGATCAATCATAAAGAAATGAATAGAAAAATCTTCCTGTAATCATCCAGTAAACGATGATTCTCCATCATTTTTCCTAGTAACAAGCATATTCAATTTTCTTAAGTCTTTTAATTCTTCCTTTAATTTCCTGATTTTAATTTCAATTTGATTTTCCAGGCTAATTTTTTCTAGATTTTTCTTGTGTTTTTTCTTCTCTTTCTCGAATCGAAGACTGATTGAGATTTGTTATTTTTATTTGATTTTTTATTATAAGCTAGCAATTTTTTATTGATTACTGCATTTAAGTCATCTTTCAGATCGATAATTTTATAGAGTTTTATGAACTTGAAAATCACTAATGAATTTGCTATTAACTTGAAATTAGTGCTAAACATATTACTACTATCAATTAAATTTTTAGAATTTATTTCTGCATTAGAACTATCAGAAATAAAATCATCTATATCAAAACAACTGTCATTTTTTTAGTCATGATTTTTATATTCCAACTCAATTGTTCTAAACCAGTTTCAATCAAAATTTTATCGGATGTTCTTTTCTTATTTTTGATTTTATTATAATGTATCAAGTCACTACTTAAAAAATTTATCATCTTTAGCATCATTAATTTGATCTCCCTCAAAATCTAATTCAAGCTCACAATTATTTTCTGAAATAGGCGATTCAACAATTTGGTTTCCATTTGAATGTTTTTTATTGAATTCTCAATCTGCATAACATTCAATATTTTTGGTTTTCTTCTAGCCATTGCCACTCTACCATTTTTCTCTTCAAAATTAAACGGAGTTAGAACATTTACGGATCTTTTAGTTTTACGTTTCATTTTGATATAGTTGCGATTTAAAATATTAGTTTGGGGAACAAAACAAATAAGTTTTGAAGGTTTTTAATTTCCAAACTAAAGTTATGTTAGTAAATTATCAATTTTCACAAGATATTAAAAAGAAGAGAAATTATCAAGAAACATTATTTTGATAATTCTAATTCGATTTATTATTTAGTCAATGATGAATATGCAAAAAATTACTCAATTTACGATGAATTCAATAATTCATTTTCTCAAAGCGACGGGTTAAACAAATTGTTTTGTTTGATTCATTCAATTTTACACATTCGAATGAAAATTCGTCGGATGCAAATTGAATAGTAGTTGACCAAAAGACGGATTAAGTCAAATAAATGATAAAATTCAATCCAGATAAAAATATATATCAAACAAGTTTGAAAATCGAATGATTAATTCTTTGAACGACTTCAATTTTGGTATATTACATGAATTGATTGATTTTTTTAATTTAAATCTGACAAGAGAGACAACACTTCAAAAATTTATTAATATGATTAGCAGAATCGAAATACTGATTGCATTGAATATTTTCCAGAAAGTTTTTTTTGTTGAAAAAAATTTTTTTAGATCAACGTACATAAGAATTTTTCATTTTCTAGCGAATGTTGTGGCACAAAATTTTCGAATTTTAAATTTATCTGTAATTCTATGTTATATGATTGCGGAAATACTTTTAGTAGAGAGGTGGTTTTAAGAAGAAATTTTTTTTTCCGTTTAAATTTATGGAAACGGTTATTTATTCTCTAAGAAAATTTTTCATTGGATAGAAATTATCCTGGCCTGATTTTCGAGATTCTCTAGTAAAAGAAACATTTGTAATTTCACAATTTTTATTGAATGCGTACCTCTTTCTAAAAATAACCTTCAATTGTGGACGTTATTTGTCAAAATCAATAACTTTAATGCTACTTTCAACAAAAACTTTCTCGAATAGTTGCCTAATTAGTAACTATAAGGCGAATTCTGATTAGATAAATTTTTTAAGAATACTTAGGTTGTTAACTAAACGAGATGTATGATAAAGGAATATACTTAGAAAAAAAGAAAAGATATTTCCTGTATTCATATTGTTTTTATTAGATTCAGTAGGTAAAGCAGATTTTTCAAATCATTCTCAGTAAAATGGATCTTATGTTTGTACTAGATGTTTTCAGAAAGGAGAGAATTGTTTTACAAAAAAAGGACATTCTCATATTCATCCACTTGAAAACAATGTTAAATTAAGAACATTACATTTCCATTTTAAAATTCTTGAGCTTTTCCAAACAAAAAAAAATTTATGTGATTCGTATAAGAATCTAACATGATTTTACACACCTTCTTGAAAACAAACATTTTCAAAAGATTGTTTTGTTATGAAAAATGACAATATATTTTATGAAATAAAGTAGATTTTTAACTCGCATGGAAATTCTATTTTAAAAGAAAGAATTTTTATATTACGAATTTTTGTTTCAATTTAGATATTCTTGGTTTAAATTTGGATATTATTCAGTTTAATAAATTGGAACTGAATTTAAATTCATCAAACAAAAAATTTTTTTTTGTCCTAACTTTAAAGAAGGAACATGTCAATTCTTAGATAAAAAATTTAATTTTGTATTAAGGAGCAATCTTCAAATTAATTAAAAATATTTTGTCCTTTCATATTCTTGTAAATAAAATTATTATCTATATTACATGTAACTTTTATTTAAATCATATTAGGAAAAAAAAAATAAATTTGATTGATTGAGAAAATCAATTCAAACTCATTTGAAAATTCATATTTTTTTTAATGTGAACAACCTTCCACTTCTATGATCTTATATTTTGATCATTCAATTTCGGCAACTATGGTTTTAGGTATTACGGTAAGAAATTTTATTTGTTTTCTAAAGTGTAAAAAACATTTGTGTTTTATTGATAGAAATTTAGCAAAAACTCTAGAAACAAGGATAAAAATTTTTACTAAGTTTACATATTCAAGAACTATGTTTAAAAGAACAATTGATTTTTTTTTCATTTTTAATAAATTGGGAGGTGATTAAATTTATCAATTTATTTTTTGTTTTCCTAATAGTTTTTAAAAATATTTTGCATGATGATGTTTATAAATTAAATCTATTGCTTTATTTTAAGTAAGTTATGGTCAAAAAAAGAAGATGAGTTAGACTTGAAAAACGCTGAAAAATTAATTTTTATTTATTTCAGATTAATAGAAAAATATCCTAAAAGTATTTACACTTTTAACAATTATCAAATTATTCACTTAGTTGAATTTTTGAAAATCATAGGCTCTTAAATTTAAATGATGCATTTTTGTTCGAACATTTATATTTAGTCAAATTAGGTCATCTTACGGTATATTACAACAGATTTGCGAAAAAAGTCAAATGAATTATGTAAAAAATATATATACGAGTAAAAAGACAAAAAATACTAAATTCGTAGAAATTTTCAAATCTGATAATGTGAAGAAAATTTTAAGCGATTAGAACTTTTTTGATTCAAAGAAAAATAAAATTTCTAGAGATTATTATTTGATGAATAAAGGTAACAAATTTTAGAGCATTAGAATTTGAAATAATTTCAAATTTTTCTATTGATTTAGATTTCTCAAATTTTAGTTTCAATGATCTAGAATATAATGGATTAAAAGGTTATATTTTTATATTTAGACAATGTCAAGATAGTTGCTTTTTTGAATTATCTGTTGATTAAAAAAAAGGTACTCAATTGCCCAAAATTCGAGAGTGATAAATTAAAATTTTTAGAAAATAAATTAGCTTACATTATTAGATGCAATTTAAAATTGCATAATTAGTTTTTTACTAATGAGATCATCATTCAATAATATATATGTATATGTGTAATCACTTATTTTATTTACATTTAAACTCATAATTTTATTATTTGTAAAATCTACACCAAGCATTTTTTGTATTTATTTGAAAAATTTTACCAATTATAAAATCACAAATTTTGATTAATGCTCCATAAACAATATTTTGTTAATACAGCACAATTTATAGTTTTATTTGTTTTAAAATAAAGGTAACTTAAATTTTAGTCTATTCATTTTTTAAATATATATTTCTATTCAAAATACTTTATTCATTTAAGGGTAAATTATTTTATTTTAAAAACTTAATTTTTTCGAAAAATCATTGAAATTTTATTTATATTGATATGGTTTTTCATATATGATTTATATTAAACTCAATTGTATATAAATTTTATGTTGCTTATATAATTTATTAATAAGAATTTATAAAAATTATTTTCTTGGAATGACAATTATTGTCAAAATTACAATCTACGATACACTTAAATAAATATTTACATGTTTGAATTTCTGATCTTCTATTATGTTGCTAAATTTATTCTAATAAATCTAAGACTGCATCTATTTTAGTCCGAAATTTTTAATCTTATAAATCTGTTGAAATACCTATTTTTCGGGAAAATGTGAGTTATATTAATTTCAAATTTTCTCGAAACTGTTTTTCCACGAGATTACCTTGTGAACCCATAAATAAAAAAAATTAAAAATTTATAGATTATCATAAATATTTTATCACATTCTCAATTAAATGGAATATGTTCGAAATTGAATTCCATAAATTACTTTAGTATTTTTTTAAATTTTTATAAGATTTTAATCCTAGACTTCAATTTACAGCTCGAAATCACCTAAAACTATTTAATAATTCGAATGTGATTCTTCGAGTAGTTAAGGTAAATTATTAGGCTTAGTTGCTTTTATTTATGACTCTTAATTGCTCTTCAATAATATCTATTCTGATTAAATTACACGGAATGGGAATAAAATAAAATGATTTGAATACTGAGAAATCAAACTGAATGCAACAACAATGCATAAGTCACATAAATTGCGATAAATAATAATCTAGAAATTAAAGAAATAATTAGTTCATTTAAAGCTAAAAGATTTTGTGAGGATTCAGCACCATTTTACAACTGATTTATAAAAACTTTTAATATAAAAATTTAATCAGTTACAATAGATAATTCTTTGAAAATTACATTAAATTTTTCTGACAAATGCCCGATTTTGATTATTAAAATATTTATTGCTCAATTTCTGAAATGATTAGTTTCTATTTTCGTGAAAGTGAAAAAATGGAAAGTATTTCTTAATATTCTATATTTTTTATATGACTTATCAAAAATCCTCTGTGTTATCGAATTTTTTTTTTCACTATTTTAATGCTGCAAATCTTTTTCTTATTGGAAAAAATTAATTATTTATATATAAATTTTGAAAAATCAAAGAATTTTTTTCTCTTCACCATCTTAATAGTCTAATGTCATTCGTTAATCTAGTAAAAAAAAATAATAATATATCATTTTATAAATAAAAATGTAAATAATTTTTAAAGGATCATGTTCGTCAAGAAAATTCTGTAAACAATAGAATAGTGAAAATTAAAAGAATCATTAAGACGACTGAAATATTTATTTACCTCACTTGGATAGCCACAATTTTTATCATCACTTTGTCAAATATCACGAATTTCGTCCTTTTTTTTACTTCGGTCTTATATTATATGATTAAAATATAACAAAATTGATGATTCATGGTTCATATTTTGAACCAAAAAAATATAAAAGGATCAAACATATGATATACAAGAGAAATTTTCTGATACTTTATAAATGACTTAAAAAAATGTTTAAACACAAACTTCGCCTATTTTTACACATAAAAAAATAGATTTATTGAATTATAAAGCAAAAATGTTATCGTTTTATCTTGAAAATTATCTCAAAATTTGCGTAATTTTTTATCATATTTAAACTTTTTTTTTTTACAAAATAACTTGCTATCATTTAAATCTAAATAGTGATTATAATAATTCTATAAAATTTTATAAACAAAACGCCTTCAAATTTAAATTAGAATTAATTTTAAGCATCGGCAATAGCAGAGTTTTTTCAATTTTGTGCAAACTTATGGAAAAATTTGTCCAAATTTTATACAAAATATGACTAAAACAAATCAACAAGGTCTTTTCATATCCGATAATACATTCGATAGTATAATTTTAATAATTAAATACATTTGTTTTAACTCAAGCTTATTTTCGAACGATATAAAATTGCTAATTATTACGAAAAATGAGAATTTTGGGTGTAGATAGGATAATTCGAAAATTGTATCACATAAGCTTGTTTAAACAAAAAATAATTTTGAATTTTCAGGTTGCGTATGAGAATTTTTTTTATTTTCGTTCTTATGTTGTTCATGGCCTTTATTCGCCATAAATAATCATTATCATGATGATTACCAACGATTATTTAATAGTGTATTTTCAATTGAAATTTAATTTTAATTAATGTATTTTGTTACAAAATATTTTTTATATTTAAATTTAAAAGAATAAATATTGAATTTCGAAATTTGCAGCTGTGTGATTCAAAAATTCAATATCAAATCGAAATTATTTTATTTAGAAATATTAAGAAGAATATATGAAATTTTATGAAAGTTATTTATTTATAGAAAAAATGTTTAAGAAAAATAAATAATTTATATTAATATCAATGAAATAAAATATTTCATTATTTAAATATTTGAGAAAAAATGTCAAATTTAGAATTACATAAAAGTAAATATGAGTCGAAATTGTAAATTAGAATTATTAACAGAAATAACTTTAATTTTAAGTACGCTTTAATTAAAAAAACTTGGTTTTTGTTTTAAATTATAAGTCTTAAAATACATAAAGATAAAAGTTACGAAAATTTTTAGATTTTTTTTTCTTAAAAAAAACGTGAGAACGGAAGCTAAAAAAATCTTGTAATTTAGTCATTTAAAATCACATTAAATATAGAATCATAGATTTTAATTTTTTTTTTAAAAACTGAAGCACATTAGCAATTCAATTTCAATAATTTTAAACTTTTGAAAATTCAACCCTTTATTCAAAAAAAAAAATCGTGAAAATGTAAAAAAAGTTAGACAAAACAAAACTAAAAAAAAATTGATAAAATAAAAAATGATCACTGATAAGAAAGATTATCCGATGAAATTATATAAATTATTTTTTATTTTTTATTAAATTAAATATTTTGGCAAAAAGATTTCGACTAATTTTCATTTCAGAGGGTAATTAAAGAATCACTAATTAGTTGCATAACTATTTTTCAAATTATCATTAGGTGTTCAATTTAGGATGAAATTTATTTCGATTGTGGCGGGATTTTTTTTTAATACAAGAAATATATTAGAACAAGAAAGTTGTATATTAAATAAATTCTCATAAATGAAGTTCAAATGATCTGAAAAAATAATGGTCATGAAAAAACCTGTGTGTGCTGAAAATTAATTTAGTAGTTTTAGAAAACCTAAAATTTACAAGTATTTTAATTTTTGTCAATTTATTTTTTCATTATTGAAGCCAT
>BLXL01011466.1:0-10862 GCA_023170135.1 Acarapis woodi | reverse complement strand
TCGGAAAAAATTTTTTATCAGCCAATAAACTTCATTGTAAATATTCTGATACTATTTACTATCATATTAATCGACTCGAATTTTTAATTCAATTAATTCAATATTGATGCTCAATATCACCTTAAATTCACTAATCATTTTACACGTGAGACCTTGAGTTATATGCTAATTTTATCTTTATTTTAAAAATTTTACACTTTTTTTCAATTGCTGCGAATTGCAAAATTTTTAAATTCGGATGCTTTACAGTTAGATTTCAAAAAAGGGAATCTCCTAAAAAATTTTATTATTAAATAAATTGAGCTATTATATTTGAAAGGAAAATTAAATTTAGTTTTCTGTTGGTAGATTTTCTCTAATTATAACTCTTGATTTTTAATTTTTAGATGAAATTGAGATTTTATTTTATATGTCACATTATATTCTTAAGATAAATTTTTAAGATGCAAAATTTTTTTGAATTATAAATTGTCGATAGAGAGAAGTGAGGCATTATTTTTCTAAAAATTCCTAAATTTCATTTAAAATATTTGCGAATCATAAATGATAAATTTTTATATGATGCATTTTTTTTTCAAATTTCGGCTGGAATTTATGGAATCGAATCAAATTTTTATCAATGAATTACAAATTATTTGAAAAATGTTGGTGAAAATGTTTTTTGAACTTATTAAAAAAAGTTATCTAAAAATACTATTTCAATTGTTTTGGGACATTCACAATTATTAAGTCAGTAAAACTAGATCGGATCAAATTTTAAATTTGCTATTTCAAAAAACTCTAATTTTATAATTGCTAATTGAACTTTGTATAAAAAAAATTATACACAAAATATCTGTTCATTTCGAATTGAGATTTTGAATTTTCAGCTTTGTGATGTAAAGTTCAAACTATAAATTTATTAAATTATACGAATCTAGATAATTTTTAGATAATGACTTCGGCTTATTGCTAGGGCGGTTCGTGAAAATTTTCTAATTTTTAAATCAAAATTTAATTGGACTGCAGTAAGCTTTATTTTTATATCAATATATTGTGTAACTTGCTTCATTTCTTATTCTATTATTTTGATGTTTATTACTTTTATTATCACTTGCTGACAAAATATTTAATTATATTCACTTAATTATTTTTTCTCTATGAAAGTTTATAAAAGGAAAAAATTTGGAAGTATCAAATATTTTAAAAAAGATTTAATTATATTAACATTTATTTTTTTGAAAAACAATTATTTAAAAATAAGAAATAAAAAAAATAAAACAAAAAAATATTTATTTCAAATTTTCGAAGAAAGAAGATTTTTATAGATAAGTAAATAAAATTTAAAATAATTTAGAATAAAAATATATATGTAAAAATTTTTATGAACAGATGAAACTTAAATAATTTTAAAAAGATAATGATGAATGAATATATGAAAAATTTCGATATTTCATTTTATGTTCAAGTCAACATCAGATTTTTTCAAAGACTTTTTATTTCTACTTTCTTTAAAAAATTAAAATGATTTTTGAAATGTTCAAAAATGAAGACTACAGTTTTAAAACGGGCAAATCATCATTTAAATGGGCGTGATTTTTTTTTGTAAAATCTGTTACTATTGCAGTAAAAATGCAAAATTTTCAATAATTCATTCAAATAAGTTTTTGTGCATTTAATATATTCAAATAAAAAAATTTCAATTAAAAAAAATTAAAATAATATAGAAAAGTTATACTCTTGATTAAAATTATAAGATAATTCGACTTTTTAAACAGTAGAATTTTTACGGTTTATTTATATATGAAAAAATCTTATCTGTTTTTAATTATTGAGCTTAATACGAAAAAAATTTTAAATTATTTAATAATTTTATATCAAAAATAATTCATTGCATTTTTACATTGCAATAAATTTTTTATTTTTCTTGATATAAAATTCTCATTATTTTTTTATTGTCTTTTTGAAAATCGAAAATTCTATTTTCCAATTCGTATAGACTCGGACTGGAACTTTACCATTTAGAATATAAACACTCAAAAATTAAATAAAAATTTTAAATTCAACATTTATAATTTTTTATTTAAACTGAAAAATTTTTATTTTAATAATAAACACCTGTTAATTCAATTCTTGAATTAACACTAAAGTATATAAATTATTCGATCAATATAGATTATATAGTGCTAATGTTTTCTCAAAATACAAAACGAATAATTTTATTGCTAAATAGTTTTAATGATTAATGATAAAATAAATTCAATGAGTTTTATAGCGATACCTAAAATTCTTTGAAATAGTTTTAAATCCACCTACTCTAAATGTAAAAACCTGTAAGTATTATGGAAAATTGGTAAAATGTTATAAATGAGTTAATCATTATGATTTTTCGAATTTGCGATAAAATTTGAATTTTTTTGCTTATAAATTTAAATCCTCAATTTAACATTTGTATCGCAACCATATTAATATAAGAACAAACTATTTTAAGTTAAAAAAACGTGTTTATTAATTATACTATTATGAATTAATATTTTGAAAAATTCATTTAAAAAAATTCTTATTTTTAATCGGGAAAAATTTATAATAAATCGATTAAAATTGACTAATAAAATTGCAAAAATGAANNAGCAATTGAAAAAAAGTGTAAAATTTTTAAAATAAAGATAAAATTAGCATATAACTCAAGGTCTCACGTGTAAAATGATTAGTGAATTTAAGGTGATATTGAGCATCAATATTGAATTAATTGAATTAAAAATTCGAGTCGATTAATATGATAGTAAATAGTATCAGAATATTTACAATGAAGTTTATTGGCTGATAAAAAATTTTTTCCGAAAGGTGAAATTACTATTGCAGCATAATAAACATAATAAACGATTTGCGAATAAACATAAAATTTTGTATAATATCTAAATCGTATTTTTTGTTTAAAAAAAAGTTTTGTTTTGTAAGAAAATTTTTCCAATACTTATTCGGGAATTTAGTTTCAAAGTGTCGAATAGCTCAGCAGACTTATGATAATGAAACTTACTTGATTAAGTGGATATTATTATTATAAATAACTTAGACGTTTATATTAATCTGAGTTAGAAGATTTTATTTTATACGTTTAGAATTTTCAAAGCTTGCGATTTGCAACCATTTCAATGCATTTGTTGGAAAAAAAAGTTTTTTTCTGTATTAGGTTAAATCATTTTTTTTTTAATTATTTATATTGATTAATTTGACCATCTATGAACTAAAAATCAGTTTGAGAAAAAATTTGTTAAGTCCTGTTTTCAAAGAAATTCGAAATTCCGCAGAATAAGTAATTATAATACAAATCTATATATTTGGATCAGGAAAAATTTTAAAGGAATTTTTTAGTTCGATTTCGAATGAAACAAAATTATTTATTCTCTGTGACAGGTTCAAATATTAAATTTCTGCAAATAATTCAAATGAATAATTTGTTTCAAAATAAAATTTTAGCATATTTCATAAATTATTTTATATTTTATAAATTGCTTAAATTGAAAAATTTTTAGAAAAAAATATTTCAATAGATAATCTTAATAATTTAGTGTGGCCTCTTGATAAACGAGAAAAATAGTTCGCAGAGCGGTTAGAGAATATAGAAACTTATAGTATTGCTGATAAAAAAAAAATATCAATCTTTTAAATCAGGGGAAAAATAGAATTCAACTTAAGTGAAAAATCACATTCAATCAAATAAAACATCAACGATAATTAAATCTTAATTAGAATTTTTTGTGCATTAAATATGAATTGAACATAATAAAAAAATTATTTTTTGTTACCGTTTATAAAATCTAACTTCTTTTTTACTTCATTTTAAGAAACAATGGTCAAAAAAATACTTAGCTCTCTTCAAAAAAAGTTTTAACGGGATTGAAAGGCTTGAAGTGTTCACAAATGAAAAATCTTATTTAAAAGGCAATTCACTTCAAAAAATTGTACCGTTAAATAATTGTTTCCGTGTAATTCAAATGTCACAGAAAGATGAAGAAAATGTATTTGAGGTAAGTTTATTTGTAATTTCATTAAATGAAGCTTTTGAATAGAAAATTTACGTTGTGGAATTATTGTCTTATCTAAATAAGTAATTTTATACTTTTGAATTACTATCATTTGGGAAAAAAATTCGTAAATATATAAAAATTTTAAATTTATAAAAATAAAATATATAAAATTCGAAATATACAATTTATGCAAATTTATGTAAATCAAAAAAAAAATTTAATGAAGAATTAAAAAATTTAATTTTTTTATTTTTAGATAAAATTAAGCTTTAATTTTTGTTGAGATATTTTCTATATTATGTGAAAAATTTGAATAGTTAAGACATTTATGAAGAAAAAATAATTTAAAAATTTTAAAATATAGCCTAATTGAAAATAAGTCATTTCTGTAAAACAATTATCGGTAAAATTTTTTATAAGATTTTTTCAAATTTATCTTAAGAACACATTCAAAAATCCTTATTTTAGGTTCCCATTTGATTCTATAACACAAATAAAATTAAATTTATTTTTTACTAATCAATCTCGAAATGAAATCGAAATTTTCTATTTAAAATAAGTATTCGAATACATAAATAATTTTTCAAGTTTATGAAAAAATTTTTAGAAAATAAATCTAGATAAATTATCATTGCCAAGGTATTCTTAGGGATTGGTTGTATTTTTTTTAATTGGAAATGTGTTCGCAATGTTACAGAAGAATAATTTACAACACGAAAATGCTTAAGCAAGAGCCTTTTGGAATTTTCATATATCATAATCTCATTTGATTAATTATTATTTTATACAATTAAGTTATGAATTTACAAAATAAATTTGAAATAAAAAACAATGATAATCGAAAAGTTGATTAATCGATTTTCAAACAAATACAATTAATTAACAACGAATTCAAAAAATTTTTTTGCTAACTAAATTTAAAAATATATTTCTAATGAGGCAATTATTTTTAATTTAATTTGCCTATGAATCAGTTGGTGCAATAGGTCAATTTAATTATGTAGATTACATTTATCAAAAACTTCCTTTAATTGATCAACAATTTCTTTTTCAGTCAAGTAATCGTTTTCAATTACGTAAGACCAATCCGTATATTTATCTAAACCGCACTCGGTCTCTGCATCATCTATTGACCGAGTAAATTCATAACCACGTTTCTTACGACAATCGTCTGATGCTCTGATTCTTAGACTTATTATATCTGTATTCTCGAAGTCAGATTCTTCTTTGAAAAATCGAATATCACCTTGTATAAAAAAATAAATTTATTTTTTTAATGAACTTGAGAGGTATGTAGTGAACTTACTTTCTCTTCTGCAATCGGTCACTATCCAAATCGGATATTGATTTGCTTTGTTTTCTTTAATTGAAATTTTAAGAAAAAAATTGGGATCATCTTTTCGTTTTGCCTCACTCCAGGAAACCATTTCTAGACGATGAATTTCCTTATACTTTGTATCAGATAGTAACTCGTCGTAATTCAAATTATGCATCTTAATTAAAATTAAATAAATTTAATATGATTAAGCAAAAATTTATGATTCAAAAATATATTTTAGAAGATTAGAAATGTATTGATGATAAATTTATTGAATTGCTACTAATTTAACAACTACTTATACAATTGAAATTTGCAAATTACCTTTGAGTACTCCTTTTTAATTGGCCCGCCGATTCTCAATATCACATTATTTTTAATGCTAGATTAAAATTATAATTGAGTTAAAATTTTAAAAATTTTTCTTTGCCCAAACATATGGTCGAAAAAATTTAAAATTAATCGAATTGCAAAATCTTGAATACCTACTGTTTTTGCATAATGTTCGCGATAAAATCTTTCCCTGATTTGCGTTTACCACTTATGAGTATGACAATTTTAGGATTTAGTGATGACATTATTAATGATTTATAATTGGCTGAGAAATTTATTTTATAAAAAGTTTAGAGCTTTTTTTCTTAAGTGCAATTGGTTTTCATCAAATCACATCTAAAAGATTAATTTTCATTAGAACAAAATTTTCTCAAAAATTTCTTGATAAATTAATAATTATGATGATTGCTTTTAAATTTAAAAATCTTTAGGCTCAAATAAAACAAGAAAAGGGGAAAATCGATTCCACAATGATCGGCAAAAAAAATTTATGAAGAATAATAATTTTTCACAAAACAACACGTCAATTTTATATGAATGCTATAGCTGTTTTCATTTTAATTTTATTCTTAATCACCGAATTATTTTTCGATAAAAATTTCCAAATTTAATTATTTACTAAATTCAAAGCAAGTCGTTTATTCTGTTTTTATATGATGTGATGTTAACAATGTTTAAAAAATCATTAATGGCGATAAACTTTCTTGAATAAAAAACAATCAAACGTACTTGTTAAAAAAAATCTAGTTTTGTGATCTATTAGCACAGGTATCTATTATAGAAATAGCTGATAAATTTACATTTAATGATTAATTGATGCTTTACAAGGATGCTCAAAATAGATGTGCCCGAATACTAAAAATAGAATTCATTTAATTTATGAAAAACTCGTTTTTCTTTTTTTTTCTTTATGTTCACCGCCAAGCATGTCACATTTTTCAAATTAATTTAAAAATTGAGTAAATTCTAAAGCAAAGTGAACAAAATTTTAAATTTTAATCCAAGATATTTGAATGATTCTTAAGATAATTATTTTGAAATTGTAACTTTATTTAGGTATCTTTTTAAAATAAGCAAAAGTCTAATAGAACTGGCATTTATTGAATTCTAGAAAGCACATTTATAATCAAATTTTTTTTTGATTTACTTGAATACATTTTTCATTCAAATGAAGCAAATGATAAGAGTGTTTAAAAGTTTTTTGATTTTCAAGAACTTATTAAAACTATAAAATTTTTATAAAAATCTTTAAAGTTTATTAGTTAATTTTAGAAAATCTAGAGATTTGAATTAAAAAATTTTTTATTTATCAATTCCCAAAATATTTTTGATTTTTTGTAGTTAGTTTCAATACAATTTTATAAATAGATATTACTCAAATCGTGTCATAATTTCAATAAAATTAATTTATAATTTTTTTGCTTTGTAACTAATATTAAATTTATTAATTATCTATTTGTCTAATTAAAATTTCATTTTGATAGAATTTCTATCTCCTTTCAGTTCGACATTTTAATTTTTAAAATTTAAATATGTTTATGCCTTTAATTATTTAAAGAGATTAAAAACATAAATGAATTTGACATAAAGTGTAAGTATTAAAAAAAAATTGACTAGTATAGAAAAGATAGATAGGTAAAAAATCGATTGCTTAGTAATTTACTAAATTTGTAATTCACATTGTTCAAATCAAAATATGACATTGTAGCTGAAACTAAGAATTTTATTCTAAAAATTTTCAAAAACATTGTTTTTTATAAATTTTTTTTTCATTATCTTTGCATATTCACAGTCGTTGTGAATATAATTAATAGGCGATTGTTGATTTGTCAAAAGATAATTCTTCAAGAATTCATTATTCGTTTTATCTTGATTTTCAACTTTAGTGTTTTGAAGCAATAAATTTTCATTTAAAATTTTTTTGATCATTTCCTTAAAGGTGTCAAATGATTTTTCATCAATTTCATTCAACGCACTAACCAATAGTTTACAAGTTTCCATAGGAAGTAACTTTTTTTGAGATCCATCCTTAGATTTGAATTGATTTTCTTTATGATCGTTCTTCAATGATTCTCCGATATGTTTACTAGAAAATAGATGAATCGAATTTGATTTTTTAACGTTAGATTTTGTCGAGTCTAAATTATTGTCATTTTGTTCACTTGATTTATTTAAAGCATTGATTTGCTGTTTCTGCTCATTATCTGTTATTTCATAATGATTCTCTTCATTATGATAGCCAAAGAGTTCTTGTCTTGACTCAAAAATTGGTTCTTCTTTATTTAAAGTTATTGAATTCATTTTTCTATCATTCAAATGCAATTCATTCATTCTTAATGGTTTAAAGAAAACGTTGGATTTTATAACTAATGAATGATGTGTTCGATGATTATTATTATCTATATTATTAATTTGGGGTAAAGATTTGTTAAGTTTATTGAATTGGCTCATCGTTTGGCCTTTAAATAAACTTGACACTGAGTAGCTTGACATTGTATTGTTTATTTTGCTAGATTCATTCTCACATTTCACTAAATCAATTTGCGTACTATTATATGCATTTTCCACAATTTTTTTTGAATTGTTACTCAATCTATTCGAAAAATTTGGGGATGACATGATGCAAAAATTAGGAAACTTCATAATTTTCTTCCGAAACATCTCTTTTAAATCACAATCAAATAAATATGAATTATGATTCACTTTCAAATTTAGATTTTCTTCAATTGCATTTTCAAATTCATCATTTTTTAATAACATATTTTCAGATTGAAAAATAGGAATTGAGTTGGTTTCAAATGTTTTATTTTCAGAATTTTCAGCCCTATTTTGTTTATTTTGTCGATTTATTGATTCGCTCCTAATTAATTCATTTCTTCCAAAATTTTTTTCATTCAAACTTGTGAAGTCATTCGAAGTTATTGAATCAGACAAATTAGATGAACACGAAGAATGAGAATTTGTTGCTGATTCGTATTTATTAGATATTGTACCATATTTGATAGGTCTTATATCAAATTCTTTTTTTCTATTTTTAATCAAATCTGAATCTTTAATGGGTAAACTTATATAATTATTATGTGTTTGATTTTTTAAATATTTCACATATTTGGCAAGCTGATAAAATATAGTGCTTCCTTCTTTAGTGTGAAATAAAAATAAACCTGCACCTGATTTTGATTTTCTGCCTACCTCGATCGAGAAAGTATCGATTGTACAACCATATCTTCGAATGTTTCGAAAATCCCAATTCAATAAAATAACTTTAGGATTATTTGGATCTTTAATCAAATTTATTGACGTCGAGTCGAATATAAGATAATAATATATGCTATTATCCACCGAATATTTAACAGGTGATTCAAAATCGTTTAATTTATTATTTGATAAGTCTTTTGATGAATTTATCTCAAATTTATTTGTTCTAGTTGATGAATAAATCAAAAGTTGGCAACGCATTGCTGCTTCAGTTTGGCCGATTGTCACTTTGAAAAATTCTTGTTTTTTTTGATCTGACGGACAATAAAGAACATTTTCTTCATTCTTCAGAAAATTTTCTTCCGGCGAACTTATTTTTTTGCTCTTTTCATTTATTAGGTTTTTACTTAATTTTAAATCAATTTTATTATTTAATTTACCTAATTGCTCATACTTTTCATTTGATATTTTGCGTTCGCTTGATTCATTTTTGATCTGATATGATTGTTCGATATTTAAACCAAATGCAATATTTTGTAAATATCTCATCCATTCATTCATTTCAGAATACGATTCGGCTAAGAAATAATTAATTGATTCTTTTGTGTGAATCTATTTTCAAATTTTTAAATTAGTCTTTTATAAAATTTCATTATCAAATATTTATTATATTCATTTGTGGAATATGGTAAATATGAATTTTACAAACGTAATATGACTAAAAAATGAATAATTTTTAAATATTTCATTTAAATTCGACATTGCTCTTATTAATTTTACTGAGAACATTGTTCAACAATCAAAATGTTTATAATCAGTCAAACTTAGATTCTTAAGAAAAAAAATTTTACTTTCTATCAATTTATTGGTGTAAAATAATTCGTTTACAAAAAATCATTCTCATTACAACATTAATGTTGAAAAAAATCAAATTCTCAATTTTTATTATTTTCAAATTTCTCTTTCATTTTGAATAGACTAGTTTTTCATCTCTCATGTAAAAATTCTTTATTTCGGGGATATTTATATCTGAGATTTTTTTTAAGGGTAGCATATAATTAATCATAATGTCAACTCAAATCGATGTTTTTTCATGACTACAAACTATAAATAATTCTCAGTGCACTTAAATTAGGTAAAAAATTATATTGAAAAAAAATTTTTGTGTGTTCAATAGATAATATGTAATTATTTATGTAAAATAATTAATCAACTAATTATAGATTGAACCTGCTAATATTGATTTACTTAAAACTGAAAAAAAAATTTGGATCGAATGAAAAAAATCAAACATTTCGAAACTGATTTGTATCAAGATTTTTTTATTTTTTTATTCAGAATTCTAGAATGACGCTTCTATTCTTTTAATAAAATTTACTAATATTATGACTTGAAAGAAGCTAACACTACTCATTTGAATCGATTTGTGTTGTGAATAATAGAATTTTTCATTGTTATCATTTGCAATTTTTAGCCAAGATTGGAAAAAGAATCGAATAACTGGGATATGAAACTTTTGAGTCGCAATTTATTTCAAATTTACTTTTTTTTTTTTTGAAATATTTCAATTTTAAACTTTGAAATAAACTTAAGCTTTTTGATAAGTTTCATTTTTATAATACTTGTGATTAACATTTCTTTTTTCTAAGAAAGTTCAAATACATATATAATTATTTTTAGAAAATACAAATATATTTAATGTAGGAATTTTACTAGTAAGTATGTGGCCTCAACATTATTAAATGAATACCCTTAATTAATTCATGCGCTTCTCATCTATAAATACATAATATACTTGTCATAAAATGATATTAAAAATACTATTGACTTTTTTGTATGATTCATGTTTGAATTCGTTGTTAATTAATTGTATTTGTTTGAAAATCGATTAATCAACTTTTCGATTATCATTGTTTTTTATTTCAAATTTATTTTGTAAATTCATAACTTAATTGTATAAAATAATAATTAATCAAATGAGATTATGATATATGAAAATTCCAAAA
>BLXL01011465.1:0-10802 GCA_023170135.1 Acarapis woodi | reverse complement strand
AAAAAAAAACCTAACAAAGTAGAAAAATAATTTATTGGCGCCAAATGCATTTTGTTATAGCAATTATGTGAATTCATGTGTATTAAATCTATAAAAAAAAAATTACTTGATTATCGACCAATTAAGTGAAAAATGATGAACCGATTTTCAGTGCATTTGATAAATTTTTACACAATATCATTATAAAATAAGGAATGTAAAATATTAGAATATAGTGATTGAATTTTTTTAGAACATTGACGATTAGCCATATATCAATTTAGATTTTAAATTTATAAACTGAAAGCTTATGGTAAAAAATTTTGATTATAATTATTTCATTTTCAAAGTCAAAAAAAAATGCTACACTATAATTGTTGGATAAAAGATATGAGAATAAATATAAATAAATATTTAAAAACTCTAGGTTGATTGAAATTAAAATTGAAGCAGAGTTTTCTATGCATACAGGCATTATTATCAAATTTGTTTAAATTTTTTTCCAAAAATATTTTTTAGTTATTTAGGTTTTTTTTTTTTTGCGAAATTAACCTATTGATTAATGTTTTCAAAATTAAATCGAATTTATATAAATCATTGTGAATTTGCCAGTATTTAAAAATAAAAATGAAATATTGTCAAATTATTAAGATTTTTACGCGAAAGAATGAAAAAGAGCGCTTGAAGTTTTATAAAATGTAAAATAAGAGAATTTAAAGATTAATGTTTTCTCTATCTTCAATATATCAAAAATGTATTATATATTAGTCAATTGAAAAAAATTTCATTATAAAAAAACTTAGTTCATGCTTAGGAACTAATGTATGTTTACGGATTAAAAAAAAATTTAAGGTAAATTATAATAATTTTTGCTTTTATGAAAAAAACAATTTCAAAACTCGCGCTTAATCCATATGAATTGGCAAAAAAAAAAAAATAAACAAAACAGTTTTCCCTTTGAATGATAGAATCGTTTCATTATCTGGATTGTTGTATTTTTTTAATTAAATTCTTTTTGTATTAAATTAAAAATAGTCAAAATGGTAAGTTGAAAAAAATTTTTAGAAATTGTTTAGTTAATAAATTTCTTTTTTTTAAATAAGATAATTCGCATACAATCGTCAGAAGGAATTAAACGGGTCGAACTTGATCAAAACGATAAATTATTGGTTTTGTTTGATAAGGCAAGCTTTGCTATTATTGAATTTTTTTTTTATGACTAAATTTAAATTCCATTCTAAAAATCATTGATTGAATTCTTGAATAGGTAAAAACGGTTTTAAACTTATCATGTTCATTTAAATTGTTCAAAGAACGGGATAAAAAAAGTGAGATAAGATCGACGACAACTAAAACACTGAAACAATCAAATTTAAAACATGGCGATATTATTTATCTAGAGAAAATAACTAAAGAGACGAGAAATGATGTTAATGTTGGTGCCAGCACAAGCAAGTCAAATAGTCAAAATGATTTGAGTACTGTTTCAAATGGAAATGAAACTTTAAAAATGTCTAACTCACAAGACAAACTTGAAGAAGATAAAGTTGATATTATTTTAAGAAAAGATAATGGATTGATTTACCGTGATCTAGATCCAACAATATGCAAGCATGGAACAAATGCAAAGTGTATCAATTGTATGCCACTTGAACCATTTGATGAAGGCTATCTTAAAGAGAATAATATAAAACATCTTTCTTTTCATTCCTATTTGAGAAAACAGACGGCCGGTATGGACAAAGGTAAATTTGCTGCATTAGAAAACATAAGTTGCAAAATCAAGAATGGTTGTAGTGATCATTTGCCTTGGCCGAAAGGTATTTGTACAAAGTGTCAACCGAATGCTGTTACACTATCCAGACAACATTATCGACATGTTGATAATATTGTATTTGAGAATACAACAATTGTTGAACAATTTTTGAATTATTGGAGAGTTACTGGACATCAGCGAATCGGCTTTCTTTATGGTTACTATGAAAGGCATACGGGTGTACCTTTAGGTATCAAAGCAAATGTGCTAGCAATTTATGAACCGCCACAAGAAAGCAATGCAAATTATGTAAAACTCACATTACCTGATAAGAATGAAAAAATAGTTGAAAATTTAACTCATAAATTAGGTCTCAAGCGTGTCGGTTGGATATTTACCGATTTAATATCTCAAGATGCAACAAAAGGAACAGTCAAACATTTTCGTAATGTAGATAATTATTTTTTAACTGCCCAAGAATGTATAATGGCTGGTTATTTTCAAACAATTTATCCAAATATCTGTAAATTATCAAATGACGGATACTTTGGCTCGAAATTTGTAACTGTCATTGTTACCGGTGATAAAAATAATCAAATTCATATGGAAGGTTATCAAGTATCAAATCAATGTATGGCTCTAGTAAGAGATAGGTGTTTAATACCTACAAAAGATGCTCCTGAATTAGCGTACGTTAAAGAAACTTCTAAAGAACAATACGTACCTGATGTATTCTTCACAGAGAAAGACAAATTCAATAATGAAATTAAGCGGGTAGCACGTCTCTTACCTATTGAATATCTATTGATTGATGTACCAGTCTCTACACCGCTTGAACAGAAACACACATTTAATTATAGTCGATCTAAGAAACCATTTGCAATCGAAAATAGAGCAATACAAGGTCATCTACAAGATTTTACAACTTTATCTGAATATTTGAATCAATTTAAAAAAGAAGAGTTTTTAGATGCAATTAAAGATTTTCATCTTCTAATTTATCTATCAACGATGGATATGATTTCATTCAAAAACGATTTAGATAAATTATTTATGGCAATCAGAGATAACGAAAAAAATAAAGCGATCGAATGGTCGAAAAATGAGAATTGGCAAACTCTTGAGCAACTAATTGAGGCACAAAAATCAGCCAATGCACAACCAACATCTTCATCATCCAGGTCAAATTCAATCACAAATTCGTTTAATCAAACATCTCACACCAATAATTCATTGACTAATGATTGGCATTGTCGACATTGTACATTTACTAATACAGCTGGAAGAAGTTCATGTGAAATGTGTAGTTTGCCTAATCAGTTTTAATGATCTAAAAAAAATGAAAAGAGATATTTTATATATTTTTGATGGTTAATAAATTTTTTTTTGCTATCTTAAAGAACAATGTATTATCAAATTGAATTATTTTATGAGAATTTTTCGGAAAAATTTTCGCGCCAATTTTCTTAGTTATTTTGACATTTGATGGTTATTTTCACTAAAAAATAATAATTCGAAAACAATTCGATTTTTTAAATCGGATTATTTAGTAAACTGTAAGATCAAATGAATAATTAGGTGATTTCTGAAAAATGGTTATCTATAGCGTGTACATAATTAGTAAAAGCGGTGGACTCATTTACAGTTATGATCATAATTTAGGTAACTCAACAATCGAAAAAACGTTCAGCTATCCACTTGATTTCAAATTAGAATATATTAATCAACGAGTGCAGGTAGCATTTGGTCAACGTGATGGTATTAAAGTTGGTCATTCAGTTTTGGCCATCAATGGTGAGCAGCTAAATGGGCGAAAATTGGGAGATAAGGATGTTTTAGACGATATATTAGCTGACGAACAGAATTATCCAATTAACATTAAATTTGGTGTCCAGCGATTAAGTGCAAACGAGAAAATTGTTTTAGCTTCTATGTTTCATTCAATGTACGCTATAGCTGCATATCAAGTTTATAATGTTAAAAGTATCGATGGTACGAAATCAAAAATAACATCGACAGGTATAGAAACGCTTGAAAGTGAGAATTTCAAGCTACATTGCTTTCAGACCATTACAGGTGTTAAATTTCTAATTATGACTGATCTAAATTCGACTATACAAAAAGATTTATTACTTCGTAAGATTTACGAACTCTACTCCGATTATGTGCTTAAAAATCCATTCTATTCACTTGACATGCCCATAAGGTAAACTTTATTTTCATTTGCTTAATGGATGATATTTGACTACTTTTCCAATTTTTATTTGTTGGAAATTCCCAATTTATTAAAGATTGAAATTTCGTTTTACAGGTGTGAATTATTTGATTCAAATTTACAAATACTTCTCGAAACGGCTGAAAAAACTGGTTCGATAAATACTTGAATCCTCTTAAATCAATTTTAGTGTAATTAATCAGTTATATTTTATTATCTTCTTGTTTGTATTTTATTGATCTTTCAGTAAATTTAATTAGATTCACTAAACAATTAATTATCGGTATCTAGTTTTACCTGTGTATCCTTTCACAATCATTTGACTTCATAATAATTTAAATTTTAATAAATGATTTGTCTGATTATTAATTTTTATTAAATGTTATTGATTTATTTCGATTCAAAAAAAGAAAGTAAATATACAGGATAAGTTATTTTTAAATTAAGAAAGTTTTTTTATTTTTTTTTTCATTTGCAGTTTCTTTTTCTCAAGTTTCAGCAACTTTTATAAAATTAATTATAAACAAAATTGTTCATTCAAATTGTAGATTCTCGAAAAAAATTTCATGTAAAAAAAATTAGAGATTCTAAACCTTTTTCGATTAAGATGATTTATTTACGACCGATAGCGATGTACAACTAAAAAATGTTTTTGAATAAAATTATTTAATAAGGATGCGTATCACTGAATATGAGTCATCTTTAAAAATTTTGATTTATAATTTCTAAACTAATTTTAGGGATGTTCAGAATTTTTATAATCACTATTTTAATAATTAGAGAAATATTCTATTTCATCGTCTTTCGAAAAGTCTTGATATCAGATTACGATTGATTGTTCTTTTATAATTTTCTAAAAAATTTTCAAATTAATTATTCAAATTTATAATTTTCAAGTTTGAAAAATATTGAACTCTTGATTTATCAAAATTAATTTTGAAAGATTCGAATAATTAATTTTAAACTCAAAAATTTAAATTGTCACATATAAGTCTTTAAATAGCCATTAAATATTCTCACAGTGCGATATAATTATATTACATCTGTCCGTATCACCCATATAAGTTTGTTGTTTTTAAATGACAAATAGCCAAGATTTATTGTTGCCATTTGTTATAAGCATCGGTTACATTATTTAAAAATGTCCTATGATTTATTTTTTTTTTTTTTAAATCGTGGAATAATTTGATTTGTAAAACTTTGAATTTCATATTGACATTTCTAAATCTTGTTTAAGATTAAATTTATTGTTGATATTGTATATGTTTTTGAGAATCGTATAAAATTTTAAGCATAAATTCTTTTCAAATGAAAATTATTATGTTTAGGATTGTTATACATTAATTTTATAGCATTTTGTTAGAACATTAAAAATTTTACTTTATTCTATTTTGCCTTACATAGTTTGATGCACTTGATATTCATGATGACATAACACATAAAAGGTTTTTTTAAAAAATACATTTCTGAATACATAAAGATTAAATGAAATTTGTGCAAAAAATACACTATCACAAATGGCTAATTTTTAAACTCAAAAATATGAGTTTTTAATATAGCCTATTTAGTAATTTAATATCTAGTTTGTACATTAAATATTTCACGTCTCAATTCAATCAACATTTATAAATTCGAAAAAGTAATAATATTAGAATTATTATTACTTGAAAAAATTATACAAAAAAAATATATACTCATAAAATTTTTTTTTGAAAAGTCATGCATAACATAAAAACGAATATATTCAAATTTTTTTGGCATTAAACATTTTTAAAAAGTTTTGATCTCACCCAATTATCATTGATTCGAAATATTATTCTATAAATAATATTTATCTTTGAAATTAACTAAAAATTTCAGAATCGTATATTGCAAATCAACTTTTCCATGAAATTATTCTCATTTAAATGGATTTTGATCAAAATATTTTGAAATTTAACATTTACTAAAAAAAAAATTAAAAGCTGAAACAGAAATATTTAAAAAACACGGTGAGAAACAGGTAGCAACTGTCTATTTCGTTCGTGTAAGTTGACGATTTGCTAGCTCAATTTCAATGAAACTATGATCAAAAGATTTATTTTTACGCGATTAATCAGATATTGAACTGACTCATAGATATTCGTGATTTCATATGTATTGAAAAAAAAAAAAAACAAAAATCATTTTAAATTTCTGTGAAATTTCATTTGCAGGAAATTTTTTTCAGTTTTTAGAATAAATATTATCTAATCTACAGTTTATAATTTACCTATAAAATGAAAATATTTTTACAAAGACTTTTCCGGTTTTCGTTTTGTGTATTCAGGTACATGTATTATATTTAAAGATAGAAACAGAACTTAATTAGTTTTTGATTAAAACGAGATGAATAAAGAAATTTTGTTTTCATAACGATCAAAAATTGTCTTTTGCATGCAATCACTAATTTACAAAAGATCTATTTCGAAACGGAAATGAATAAAACCATTTTTTATTCTAATGTCATTAGGGCAATCGAATCAAAATTTAGTTTTTCCCCATTTTTTATTGTTATTTCTACTATATTTCAATATATTTTACATATTTTATATCTATTAGATTTTTATATAAAAAAAAAATTTATTTTAATTTTTACTTTAGAGCAAGTTTATTTAACTAAAAATTTAGTCGACTTGAATTGTAGAATAGATTTTAACTCCTGTTATTATAAAAATAAGAAAAATTTTTAAATTTATAAAGACGCTAATTTAATTCTGGAGATAAGTGATTTAGGCAAAAACTTGAAATTTCATCAATATCGTTAAATTTTTTTTTCGTTTGCATTATTTTGAATTACAGAATATATAGGTTAGATCGCATTTAAAATTTTTCTAGCTAAAATTTTATAGAAAATAATTTGAAAAGTATTTGCTGAATCATGAATCGAGTAATATATTCTTAATATATATATAAAACTATCAAAAAATGAAAAAAATAAAGTAATAGATTTAATAAGCACGTCTTATGATTGGCTGACCACCATTGCAATCATTAGAACTATCAAAAAGAAAAGAAATTCTATTGTCGTATCATTAGGCGATATCAGCAAAAACTAACTCTTATGAGTAGACTTAAAAAATCAAACGCACATTTAATATATTTAATGTACAAAATATCAACAATTTCGAAAAGCAAAAATATTTTAGTATAAGAATCTGTTAAGGTATTTTGTTAATTTAAAATGAAATATTTCTATAATTCGTGTCTAAACTTAAACGGTTCTAAACGATGGCAAGTTTAAACACTTATGTTCCATTAAGTTGTTTATGGCAATCAAATACTATATTTACAATTGTTCTAGTATTTTTGCACCGAGATAAACTATTTACTAGATAAGTGGAAAAATCACATTTTTATAATTCTGTTCCTAAGAAAATATCCCTATAGTTAAAAAAATTAATCTTTTCGAAATCTAAATATAAGAACATCATTTCTCGAAATTTAAAAAGAATTTTTCATTGAATATTTAAAATGAATTGTAAAATATAAAAAAAAAAAAATTATTTTTCCAAATATTTTAATGTTGAAGAGACAATAGTAAATTTTTTTAAACTCAAAAATTTTGTAGCATATATGAAAATTCAGAATTCAAGCAAAATATTAAAGTTCATCGAATTGATTGTCATATTTAGAACAAAGCCACACTCATATAGATCTTTAAAAAATAATTTTTTTTTTGTTTTTTTCTAAAAAAAGAAAACAAGTAAAAAAATCACTCAATTTACTAAGTCAAAGTAACAGCAGTTCGAAAGTCAAAATTAATGACATCATATGAACCATCTTTTTGCAAGTTGCTTAGAACTTGCTTTCAAGCTTTACTAATAAAGTATTTTCAATAAACATACAAAAAAATATACAATCTATAGTATTGACTATTTTATTCTAAATGCATTATTAACGAAAGATCAATTTCCGATTCTTAAATAGTATTTATCAAATAGTTTTAACAATATAGTTTCACATGCAATTGCTATGTCTTCAAGAGGTCAGCGAATGCTTCATGTAGCATCCGCACAAAAAAACAAGTAATGCAAACAAAAAGTCAGAGCAATTTCAGGATAAATTGGAGAGATCAAAAAATAGAGAGTAATTTTTGTTGACACAAGCCAGAATGTTTTAAGATTGTAGCAGATTGACCATTTACTCTTCTGTGTGGTATGATGCTATTTTTGATTTCTAATTTTCGAAACGAATCAATTTACCGTTCGGAAAAAAAAGAAGAAAAATTGGCTAAATTTTTTTTTCACATGTGTGTGCATCTACACTGTTTCAATGACTTATTGTGTATACTATATGATTATAAAATGGTCACATAGATTAAATTTTATTCTTACAGATTCATAAGAATGAGCTAAACTATATTACAGTTGAGATTGAAATTTCAACTTTCTTAGTACGATTTCAAATTTCATTTATAATGTTGAAGGAAATGATTTTTGACAAACTGTTTGTTCATTGTGTGCATATACATTCCGATATCCATCTTTTAGACATGAAATTCTAAAATTATTTGTATACTCATCTTCTAAACACCGTTGGATAAATATTTTTTTTCCAAACAGTTGTAAGTACGCGATTCAAAGAGTTGGAGAAGTAAGACGACTGATGTAAAGTTAGCAAAAGTTCTCATAAATCTAATTGTAATTAATTGGACTTCTCTGTCGTTGCATTCCATGATGGTAACCAGTTTGTAAAGGATTAATTTTCAATTTCTCAGATTTTCTATGTTAAATGAAAAAAAATTCATCTTGAAGCGAATCCTAGTAGTTGTGAAAAATTTTTTATATTAAATTTACAATGTTCATAGCTTCTTGAATTCAATAAATGAATTTAGAAAATTAGTATGTTTTATTTAGTTTGGCCGATAGTAAAAGTGTAGCACATATTTGACTTTTTTCAAATTTAATGATATATAGTTGACAATTTTTTCTCCAAATAATGCCTTAACCTGTCTAAATGATTTAATGCTCTATTGGACTTTGACGTGTACAATAATATAGATAGAAAATAAATTAAAATTTTTCAATATTGAAAATTAACTTTTTTAAGTTTTATTTAATTAATAAATTGATTTAATTTAAAAAATTACGTTGATTGGGCTAATTAAGTTTGAATAAATAAGTAAGTTTAAATAAAATTATATTTAATTGAATATTTTATTATCGAATTAGAGTTTCAATCTTAATTTTTAAAACTAAATGCTTTTATGAATGAAATATTTATAAGAATATGCGAATAAAATCTTTTTTTCCAAATATGCATTTAAAACATTACTAAACAGCACTATATTACACACGAAAACTGCCCTTTATTTGTCGGTTAGTTCGTTTCCGTTGTTGCATTTCACACTTGTTTAACAAATTAGAAATTTTCTTTTGCGTTTTCCGCTATTAAACTGTGTGAAACTTATCAAACTATTAAAATTCTTTTATCGAATGTTTGCTGAATATTCGGTAAGAATTTTATGCATGAGATCTATATTCTGCTTTACCATTAAAATGGTTTAAAATAATAACAGGTGTTTAGATATGCGTTCATATGATAAAATTACTACTTTAAAAATTACCATCTGAGATTTGGACCTTCTTGAACAAACAAATAAAAACATGAAAACAACTTATTACTTCTATTATTTGCATTTTTCAATTTGTAATTACATTATGTTCATTTGAAAGATGTTTAATGGATTCATTAAAGAATAAAATTTTTTAGAGTAATTATTTTATTTAAATTAGAATAAAAACTAAACAAAAAACTTTTTTTTTTATTTATTATTTTTATAAAATAATTTTAATACATTATTAAAACAAAAATAAACTAACTAATAAGCTTGCCAGAGAGTGATGACCAATGAATTGATTTAAAGGTATTAATGAAGAAATAAGTATGACCTGTTCAAATTTTTGAGGATTCGATTTTTTCTTTTTTGACTAAGCTTATTTGTAAACAATAAACAATGAAAAAGTGAGTAAATAATTTATCGGAAATGCTTATTTCGATAAAAGGATTTAAAAAAATATTGAACAAAAATAAAAAAAATTATTTTCATCTTCATGAAATAGTATATTCTTGTCAAATGTTTTAGATTTGAAGTTAAATGATGCTCACACTTTATTTTGAATTTTATAAAGAATTTTCATCAAGATTAATTACAAAAATATAAATCATTTCACCGTGATTACTTTATAAATTGAGTTCCATCGATGTATATTTCTGTGAAATTGAAGTCATTCATGCCTACTAAAATGTCTCTATTGACTTATCAATTGAAAAATTTAGTGAACAAAATAATTGAAACTTTATGCTAATAAAATATAAAAAAATTTAAAACAATAAATATGTAATAAAACATATTTTTAAAAAACAAATATAAAAATTTTTAATGTCTGCACAATAAGTTAAGGATTTTATAAAATAGTTAAATATTTGATCGTTTCAAATGGAACATAACATAAGAAGGATTTTTTTTTAATTTCAATTAAATTGAGTAAAAAATGAAAAAAAGATTGGATTTTTTCTTTTTTTTTAATTTTTCTAAGAATTAAGAAGCAATTCTAAAATATTTTATATTATCGAATGGTAATTGTTTAACATAATATTAATGGGAATGCAATCAATTTATAAATAATTTTTCAAATCCTCTAGTATTTGTTTTTATAAATTTAGAAATATTTAAGTTATTGGCTTATTGTGGTCAAATTTTTTTTAAAGATTAAATGACGGAAAACTTTCTTCGCTCATTTTCAATATAAAAAATCATTGGAAAAATTTTTGATAAAAAATGTAAATCATTTTGTAATATATTTTTGAGCACAATTTGACATTTTAATC